>CM035437.1:70552519-70612519 GCA_020310875.1 Ceratopteris richardii | reverse complement strand
AAGACTTATGTGAGCCAAGAGGGGTCTTAGCTCTACATTCAGAGTCCAATCCTTATGGTGGACTTATAACACCTTATATTTATGTGTGTATTTGTGCAATCGATGTAGATGAGAGCATATAACCTTTGTTTGAAAAGGACTGGCAAACCTTGATAATCATGGGAGTATGTTTGAGTCTATATGGTGTATTAACATAGCATCTTGTAGTTGTCTCTATCCTTCCAAGCAGTACTTGGTTGAGACGAGCGAGGGGTGTGCGAATTCTCCTTGCAATGTGTGTTATGGGAGTGCTTTTCATGACAGAGGTCTTTGTGTACGTTTATAGGATAATTTGCATGATATGTGAAAAATTAGGGATACCTAAACTTAATAACTATAAATAACAAATATACCTACCTAGCATATTCCCCTAGTGTCACGTTAGAAGGAATTGTTAGAAAATAAGTGCCATTGAAGCAACCTTCCACTAGAGACTCCATGTGCAGGTCAAATAATATAATATATTGCTCTTGTAAATGGTAAGAAGTGGGATCATTTTTTAGAAATAGTAATAATTTTAGTAAAAACGTATTACTATATATTGTGATAGTACTCCTCAATAGTTGCTTGTGACAAACAAATAATGGACTTGATGTTCTATATAAAGGACATGGCTTGGAACATTTAAATCATCACTCTTGGCCTCTCTTATTGAGGTTTTGTTGTAGGAGGTCCCTTCAACTTGTAGAGGTGGAGTTGTGATTTCTTCATAGACAAATAATAGCGCACATAAGAGAATAAGCACACATGAACGAGAGAACAAATCAGACAATAGTAAATACATGTACAAGATGATGATATGCTCAAAATCTGACTACAAAAATAACCCAATAGGAAATACTCACACCCCATGAATAAATAAGAGAGCATGTGAAGGTTACCTGGTAAGGGATAAGGCATGAAGAGGCTAGGCAACATTGAAGATGTCGAAAGCAACCTCTCACAAGAGTACGTGAAAACTCCACCTGTATAAGCATACCCTACTCCAAAAACTCTAGCACCTCCAAGAGTGAAACTACTCCACCTCGAAGCACTTGAAGGGTGAGAACACTCCAACTTTCGATTGAGCATGTGTGATGATGATGAAGTGAAGCCAAACATGTCTTTGTATAGGCAAAATGGGGCATCAGCTTTTCAATAAATCCAAGTTAAAAACTTTGACGAGAAAGGGCTTTTTCCATGCGTCAAGATTTCCACCTAGCATATTATAATGAGACGGAAGTTTTGTATAATGTGGACATGTAATATTCGGCACCTTAATTTGTAGCCCTAAGATCTTTCCTTTGAGCCATTACCATTGGATTAAAGCTTTCAAAGTTCTTTTGGTTTTTTTAGATGGTTTGACTAAAAATAGGGTTTAACTTTTGAACGGTGTAATTGTGTCAGATGGGCAAGTCTTGTATATGGTTGGGGTTGGATAGCTCTCTTTGAGTATTTCAAGAATATATGAATAACTTATCATATACAAAATAACCATTTTTTATAAAGTCTTTGACCTGATTTGACTTGGTTTGGCTCTTTTACTTTAACCTAATCTAATCAAAATGTTCATAAGTATGTACAATAAATGGTGTAATCAAACCTAAAATGTACAAATTATCAAGTACTAGAGGCTAAATCTAAAATCCTAACAATCCCCCCTAAATTCGAAATTGGGATAGAAGAAGAACTGCAAAACAAAAACAATCCACAATCTTCTATCTTCTCTTTCTCACAAACTTTTAGTGTGGAATAGATCTCTCTGGTGGAAGATACTTTAAAGTTACCTTAAGTACAAGTCTCGTGCTTCATATAAGATTTGTGAAAAAGATCTTCTCCACCATCTTCTCAAGAAGATAACACTATATCTTCCACATAGGATGAACTTCATAAAGAACTGTGGATATCTTTCTATCAAAGAAATGCAAGCTTCAACTTCTTTTTCTTTATCTTTGTCTTTAAATATACCTATCTTTTCTATCAAAAAACTCAAGCAAAGGTCTTTTGTACATACGTCACATAGCAAAGATATATTCTTCCCATTCGTTCTTGAAGAGGGGAGAAATCTACGAGTTTGTACAATCCGAGAAAAAAGAGAAATAACAAGTGCAAGTGAATCGATACAAGACGGGTACTACAAGATGTGCAAGAACTCTCTTCAATAATATAGTTTGCAAGATCCACATTACTCACATTCACATAATTAACAAAAGAAAAATCAAACATAAGATTTGTACAATCATAACAAGTTCTACACATGGATCTTTCTTGTAAGTTGTACACCCACAAACATCACTTCTCTATCTTTCTTGTACACAATGCACTCACTCATCTTAAATAAAATACTCAAATGATTTTTCAACAATGCAGATAAAGACGATAAAATATGGAAAACATCATGCATGTATAAAAAATCAAAACGATGGAATGTTTTTCCACTCTTCATATCCCTTCCACTCGAGAATTCTAGCTATTAGCACAAGAAACAAATGCATTTAGTTCAATGGATGATATGCACTAAAACAAGCTAAGATCAAAGATCAGAGTTCATATGCTTTGATGCACCACTATCAAACAACCAAATAACAAACTTTTTGGGGTATTCAAAAATTGTAGAGAACACAAAGTCGGGATCATCACATTCTATGGCGTTTGATGTCTCAACCTGTTCCCCATATTTCTTATCATCATCTACTGCATTATGAGAATCTCAAGTTTCTTACAATAAAAAACATTCCCTTGCCTAAAGTTCTTTTTCTTCTTATTAAACTCACTAGGTCATAATAATCAAAGTCAAAACAATCTATATAAGAACTCTTCTTGAATTTAAAGCTGCTCTTAATATTTTTACCTTTACCTTAAGAGTTTTGCGTTCATCACTAGGAATAGGTCACTAATATTCTCCTCCACATCGTTCAGTCAAGATTGATCTTCCTAAAGCAAAAGGTTTTGCAACCTTCTAAGCATGACCACAATATCAAAGATAGAGAAGCCGTTATGAAAGGAATATAAGACCGAGGCAAAAAAATCAGAATAATGGTCATAAGCTGATTGTCCTTTGTGAATACATCAACGTTTGCTAACTAATCTACTAGATCTTGAAGTCTAGTTGGATAATCTTGGACAAAACCATATTTTTCCATTCTCAAATTGTGTAGCTAACTCTTCAAATATTTCTTGCAATGTCCAAAGAATAAAACAAATCTTCTAACCTATCTTAAGCTTCTTTAGACGTCGTACAAGATCTAAGATGAGGAATAGCAAAAGAGACATGATGACCAAAGTTTAGGCATTTCTCATATCCAATCTTTTCTAATATTGAGAAGCCTCTCGTCGAGATAATAGATTCAAGAGCATCCCTAGGTGGGGCTTGTGAATCAATAGTAGATGCAATATCATGAGACAAAGCTTCTACTCTAGTTGTCTCATGTCTTCTACCTCTATTAGGTGCTTACCTAGGTCCTTCAAGATGAGGCAAATCACCTGACATGATATCACGCAAACCTCTTGCTATTCTTGAGCATAAAACTCTAGAGAGAAATTTCTAGAACACAAGATTAATCACAATCACCCATGATTTGGATAGATTGGAATACTAAGCTTTAAACAAGATAAGGTTTATACACAAAGTACTAGACAAGAAACCCTATGAGCTTTACTAGCCTTGCCAAAGCAAGTTTAACCCTTTACTTACCTTCTAGAAAAGTTTATTTTACATTTAAGAAACATCAAAACTTACAAGGAACAAAAGCAAATCAAACTAGATTGCTCAATCAACACAAGATGCTCTTCCAGAGTCAAAACTAGGGTTTTGGATACCAACACATGCACACAAGGTACCCAAAGAGCCAAATCAAGAGCAATAATTGCTATGTATGTTACATAAAAATTCTTTAAGTGCCCCCAAGCACCACGTAAATACATATTTTAGTGAACCAGATTAAGACTAATTGCCAACCTAGACCATATCAAGTAATTAATCTTGAACAAATCAAGTACTAAGAGGAAGCAAATCTATCATGTAGAGGAGATTCTATCTCTGCAAAGCCTAAAAATGGATGTGCACTATCTAGCAATCAAGTACAAGCACTGTTGAGCACTAGCAAAAGCTCTAAAATCTGAAATTTATCAAAAAAATGAATGAAATTCGGATTTCATACCTTTCTCTTTGAAACAAGTCCTTCCTTTGATTGAGTTGACTCTGTTTTTGCATGTTTGAGCTTGGTGGACAGAGTTGAGCAAGTTTGATCAAGGTTGACCAACAATAGATAGATAGATAGATAGATAAATAAATAAATAGCAAGAGGAAGTGGGAAAGATAAAAAGAATGGTAGAGAGCTGAAAAAATGGAAAGGAATAAAAATCACATGCCAAAGTTCATTGAAGTCAAATTGTACCTACAAGAACTAGAAGAACTAGGTCTCACACCGAATTGTTAGCCCAAATAGAGAGAGAATAGCATACAGAATAGAATAATCACACATGAACAAGAGAACAAGTTCGACAATACACAAAGTATGGTCAGTCATATGCTCCAATTCATAATAATACATGTACAAGATGATTATATGCTCCAAATCTAACTACAAAACTAACACAAGAAATACTCATGGCCCATAAAAAATAAAACAAGAAATACTCAAATTGTACCTACAAGAACTAGAAGAATTAGCTCTCACACTGAATTGTTAGCCCAAATAGAGAGAGAATGGCACACGTAAGAGAATAATCACACATGAACAAGAGAACAAATTAGACAATACACAAAGTATGGTCAAAAGTCATAAGCTCCAATTCATAATAATACATGTACAAGATGGTTATATGCTCTAAAATCTAACTACAAAAATAACACAAGAAATACTAATGGCCCATAAGTACCAAAGAGAGCATGTGAAAGCTAAGGGATAAGGAATGAAGAGGCTAGGCAAGATCATAATCTTCCATGCAGCCTCTCACAAAAGAGTATGTGAGACATCCAATAGTGTATGATCATACACTACCCCAAGCACTCCAACACCTCCAAGAGTAAACTACTCCACCTCCAACCACTCCAAGTTTGAGAACACTCCAAGTGAGCATGTGTGCACTATGATGATCATGATGAGAAGCCAAACATGTCTCTATATACGCAAAATAGGGGCGACCACCTTTTCAACAAAATTGTTGGAGTTAGACGTCTGCGGAAACACGCGAACAGCACAAGGAAGAAGAAGAAGCTTGGAGCACAACACACAATGCTGAATGTATTACCACTAGAATGTACAAAGATATGTAGCCCGTTAGGGCAATAGGCATATATACAAGCCGGGGGGAAAAACCCTCCTAAAGAGGGAAAAAAGTGCCCTCGCAGTCCCAGAGTGTTCACACACATCACTACCTAAATATATCAACAAATCCCCCCTGGGAGTGATGCGATGAACAAAGAGTTTGCACCCATGTGCAAGGAAGTGCCAAGCTATGTGGAATCAATCCACGAAAGGAAGTAAGCCCAAAGCTTTACGGAAAGCTTCAAACTTCTCCCTAGGCATAGCCTTCGTGAAAAGGTCTGCAATGTTCTCCTGCATGGGCGCATATGCCAAGATGATCTCCCTGACAGAACCTCTCCCTGACACAATGATAATGCACCTCAATGTGCTTAATGCAAGCATGGAACACAGGGTTCATGAAAAGGTCTGCAATGCTCTCCTGCGTGGGCACATATGCCAAGCTGATCTCCCTAACAGAACCTCTCCCTGACACAATGATAATGCACCTCAATGTGCTTAGTGCGAACCTCTCCCTGACACAATGATAGTGCACCTCAATGTGCTTAGTGCGAGCATGGAACACAGGGTTCCTCGCAACTGCCAATGTGCTCTAACTGTCAGTGAAGATGGTGGTGGCAAAGACTGACTAACACCAAAATCAGCCATAAGGCATCTGAGCCACACACACTCAACAGTGGCTGTGAAAGCTTTCCCTATACTCATCCTTATAACTGGAAGTGGCCACAATAGGTTGCTTCTTGCTCAACCAAGATATACATGAGCTACCAAGCATGAAGCAAAAACCACTGGTGGACACACGAATGTCATAGCAACAAGCCCAATCACTGTCAGAAAAAGCATGCAAATCTGGCGGTAGTGATCCCCCCTTGGGATAAAACAATCCAAGTAGCCGGGTACCACTCAAGTAGCAAAAGATGCGCTTAACCGCCTGCCAATGCTTGTCACCTAGCCAATGCATAAACCGACTCATTTGTGAGACAGCAAACTGAATATCTGGCCGAGTAATGCATAAGTAAATCAAGCATCCAACAGTCTAGCCTGATGGAGAACAGCATCAAATGCATCTCCAGCATCATGAAGACTCAATCATAAACCTCACCATAGGAGTGGCAATAGGCTTACAGTCTTCAAGGCCAAAACGTTGCAATAATGTGTCGATATATTTCGTTTGACACAAAGTCATTCCACCATCAACTTGCATAAACTGAATGCCCAAATAGTGATGCAAATGCCCCAAGTCGAACATCTCAAATGAGGCATGCAAATCAGCCTTACAATCAGCAATATGCGTGTCATGAGGACCAATGAGCAGCATGTCATCAACATATACCACAATGATCAGAAGCACATCATTAGCACGCTTAACATATAAGGTTTTAGTTGGACTGTTCTCGAAACCATGTGCAATCAGATAGGCATGCATCTTTTCATACCAAACATGTGGTGCTTGCTTTAAACCATATAATGCCTTCTTTAACCTGCACACCTGGTTTTCATTCCCTTTTTGTACAAAGCCACGAGGTTGAAAAACATACACTTCTTCATGCAAGTCACCATTCAGAAATGTTGTTTTAATGTCCAACTGATCTACATTCCAACCATGATGAGCTGCAAGTGCACAGATGCTACAAACAGTAGTCATTCGATAAGTAGGAGCAAAGGTTTCATCAAAATCAATGCCTCTTTCCTGTGCATAACCCTTTGCAACAAGCCTAACCTTATACCTGTCAACTGTTCCATCAGCCTTACGCTTTAGCTTGTAAACCCACTTAGTGCCAATGGCCTTCTTGCAAGGAGGTAAGTCACATAAAGACCAAGTATCGTTCTTCATTATAGCATCATATTCAGATTGCATAGCAGTCATCCAATTTTCTGAATTTTGTGCTTCGTTAAATGAGACAGGCCCATTCTCATCACAGAGACTAGATGCAGCCATAGCATAGCAATCTGATGCAAAAGAGGCACTATGAGAGCCTGATCGAGTACGATATGACAGAGGTGCATCTAATTTGTTGTCACGCAAAGTCTGCATCAGCAATTTTGGCATAGTTTTGGCCTCCTCAATATCAGCTCTCTCATTAACAAGTGCATCATGTAAATCTGCATCAGAAATGGGATGATCTGCATCATCACATGAAACCTGCAAAGGCTTAGAAGTTGCCTCATTAGGACCAGCTCTAGATTGTCCACCTGTAAAAAGAGGCAACAAGGTATCATACATGTCTTTGAAGCTAACAGATGTCTCCTTAGTACATGAAAGCAATGGCTGAATATCATCTTCACTCTTGACCATACACCTCGCCATCTCCATGAGTGACCTGTTCTTTCGTTCAACACTCCATTCTGTTGAGGTTTATACGGCACTGTACACTGATGTTTTATCCCACGTTCAGCCAGAAATGTTAAAGTCAAAAGACATATATTCCCCCCGTCGATCACAAAGGAGGGTGCCCATTTCACATGCTGACAGATTTTCAACCAAAACCAAAAACTGTTTGAAGCACATAAATACAGCCTTCACATATATGTTTACCAGGTGCCTCAAGTTTGGGCAAAGAGGACACTTCGGACTTTGTCTTCAATGAATATACCCATGCATGCTTGGAAAAATCATCGATGAAAGTCACAAAGTAAAGATAATTCCCAAAAGAAGGTGTCTGCATAGGAGCACAGACGTCACTATGTACAAGCTGCAATTTCTGAGTAGCCCGAACTGAACCATCTTTTGGAAAAGAAGAACGCTTCATTTTGCCCCAAATACAGCCTTCACATATATGTTTACCAGGTGCCTCAAGTTTGGGCAAAGAGGACACCATTTCAGATTTGTGCAGGCGTAGCAAACTAGCAAAATTCATATGACCAAAGCGTGCATGCCAAAGCTTTGCATCTGACATAGCCTGAGAATCATGTACTACACATGCCAAATCATTTACAGATCTTTCGTAGTCTATAAGCTTATAGAGCCCACAACATAAAATGCCTGAAGCAATAATGACATTGCCATTTGACACATCATGAACTGTACATCTGTCATCAACAAATTTCACAACCAAGCCAATCTTGGCTAATGCACAAACTCGTAACAGATTTTTCTTGATCCCGGGCACAAACAAAGCATCTGACAAAGTTAAAGAACTACCATTAGCAGTAGTCAAAATGATCTTACCCACTCCCATAACAAGATAGCGCATGTAACAATATTCCCTGTAGGGGCAGGCTCGAGTGAAGAGAAGAAACTCCGCTGCAAAGTAATATGTTTGGTCGCCCCACTATCAAAGTACCAAATATCTAAGTCTACTGCAGACATGCACTACTCATGAGAAGATGGGTCAAAACTACAAACAATAGTAAACGCCCATTCATAGTGCCCAGCAAGGTTGGAAACGGTCACGCCCATTCATAGTGCCGAGCACGGTTGGAAACGGTCGGTTCGGATTGGCCGAAAACAGAGTTTCGAAGTTTCCAAAAATTTGGAAACAGAAGGAAACGAGAAATGGGGGAAACGGTTAAAAAAAAAAATTTAAAAAAAAAAAAATATATATATATATATATATATATATATATATATATATATATATATATATATATATAGAGAGAGAGAGAGAGAGAGAGACACACACACACATTGCATACTCTCTCTACATTGCATACTCTCTCTGCTCATACATGATACACTCATATATATATGCATTGAACATTTAAATTTCTTACATTATTAAGTTCAACTATGTACATTATTAATTAAACATTTGTCTCTACACAATTTATAAAGACTTGTATTATGTATACATCCAGAATCCAAAATTCCAAACCAAAATGATACATCATAGATAAAAAACTGAAGTATCAAATACATATCATCATGAAAGATGTTCCATAAACAAAGTACATCAATCAAATTCTACATCAATAGAATCTTGGGATCCATCATCACTCTCTGTATCCTCCTCACTACTAGAAGATAACATATCTCTAGTAGGCTCATCTACATGCCTCCTGCTATCACCATGGCGTCGTGAACATGTATCATGTGCGGGCTGAATGGACTCCTCATAGAGCAAAGTGTAAAGATCTCTATCCTCCTGAAGAATCTCTGGAATGTGCTTCACCTTCTCAATATCAAGCTTATCAACATCTATTTGTATGGGATCAGGAGTTGCTGAAAGTCTCTCTAAAAGCTTCAAGTTGGCATTGCATAAGACAAGTCTCTCAAGCTCGGCTGTCATATGTTTATCTCTCTTTTTTGTGTGAAAAAGAGCCCATGGACTCCAATTTCTCTCACAAGATCCAGAGCTACAATCTTGAGAGAGAACTCGAAGAGCAATACGTTTCTGTTAAGCAAAAACATAATGATATTAAATTAGCAACAACATAATCTTGAGAAGCACTAATTAGTAAATAATAAAATCAAAGTAAATAAGAAAATTACCAATGTAGATGCACATGTACCATATTTCTCCCACCATGAGACACACTAGATCTGAGTCTCTCGGAGCTTTGCTGTCAATCTACCAAAGTGGTGTGTCTCATTCCTGAAAGCAAGAAGATCATCTTCTATGCGAGGGATGATCTCTAAATCACCATCACTATAACGTTGTATGTATCTTGAAAGCCGAAATCTAGCTCCTCACTCTGAAGTTGATCCCCACTACGCCATAATGGATGCAATATGTGAGCGACAGTATGAATTGGTCTATGGAACCAATCCCAACGCCTATTCCATACCTTCTATATCTCTTCCACTCTACAATTATGAAAAGAAAATTCAAGAATTAATACATTACATATGTCATGCTTATATAATGACTAATAAAGATTAAAGAGTAATGAAAACATAAAACATGGAAAAAAACTTACTTCTCAACAGGTAAGTATGTGTTTTTATTCAGGGCCTCTTCAATTCTGTCCATATACTCATAGAGAAGACCCATGGTACTTCCCTCCATGTCTGTGATGTGTAGGACGGTATATATAGGGTTTAGGGTTTTAACTAAACCCTCTGCCTCAAGCCACCAACACTCATTCATTACATTGCGTCTAAATTGTAAGAACTTTGGAGTGGTGCTTTTATCCCAAGCAATCCACTCATCAGTAATGATTGTGTGAATCAAATTTGTTCGCACACGAACAAGTCTCTAATACCACAAACATGTAAGCAAACCTCGTTACGACGGGCTTTAGGATCTCCAGCTGACTTTTAGCTCGAAACATAGCCAACATCTTTGGACGTTTGGTCACAAATCTGACCATACTTCTTGCTGTGGCAAAGATTGCATGCACTCAAAATATGTTGCCCACATCCTCAATCAAAAGATCTAGGCGATGAGAAGCACATGGGGTCCAAACAATAGAAGGATATTCTTGTTCAAGAAAATTCCCCATGGAAAGACAATTGCTTCCATTATTTTTTATCACCTGTACCACATTAAAAGCCCCACTCTCCTCTATGACAATTCTTATATGCTCCCAATTATATGCACCTGTAATAATAAAAAAAAAATTCAGAAATTAGAATTTACACTTTACATAATATATAATGCACATGAAATCAAAATAATATACTCAACCAGTTACCAATGGAAGGTACCTGTAATGGTAAGACGAGGAGTCGATGCATCTATAGCTTTCCAAAACATGGACCCCTTACAACATGAGACACTAACATTATATACATGCCTCTTGCGGGCATCTGACCAACCATCACACAAGATGGTGCATCCATACTTCTTCCATGTATCCCGCAAAAACTCAAGCTCCACTTCCAAACATGCCTTTTCCTTCTTTAATTCCCTAGTGCGCAATGTCTCTCCTCAAGGACCTTCCCACTCACATCCAATGTGGCTAATCGATTATATGGTGTTTTTCCATTGAGTGGTTCTAGATACATTGAAGAGGATAGCACAACGAATGAATAATCGCGTGATTTCCCTAGTGGCCTCTCTCATTGCTTGCTTTTGCAAGCTAGCTTTGACACTTGCACTTTGCCATGAACCTCTTGCATGGCTGTCCACTTTGGGTAAAGGTGTCCTTATTGCACTAGGACCTGTTGGAGCAAAAGAGAGTATTTAGCAGATGTAGAAGCCCAAATGGAGCACCTCTTGACTGAGCAACAGGGAAAGTGAGTGTCCAGTAGCACATGCAGGTGAGAGAGAGAGAGAGAGAGAGAAAGAAGAGAGGCACAGCTGTTTTAGTGGGTTCTCCAAAAGAGAAGTGAACCCTAACTTTAGTTTAGGTTATTATTTATAGGACCTGGCCAAGTTCACACTGAACTTGGCCAAAAGAATAAAAATGACTTATAATATATACCTTCATAAGTTCAAAGTTATCCAAACTTACGAACTCATGATAGAGAACACAAACACATACACATTGGAAAAAGTAACAAACAAAAGCAAGAGACTTAAGACCAATATAAGACATGAAAAATATAACCAAGAAAAGAAAACCAATACAAAAAGAGACACACACACACACAAAACACAAAACACATACACACTCACATGAACACGAACACAACTAAGAAAAGAAAACCAATACAAAAAGAGACGCACACACACTCACATGAACACGAACACACACACACACACACAAAACAAAATGACTTATAATGACTATAATCAGCCTTTTAAAGGCCTATACACAAGTGTACAACTATGAGGGGTCATTTGGGGCCTTTATCCCAACAGGACCACCCACACTAGAGGAGGTATGAATCCTAGAGCTTTCAACTCTAGTTCTCTTTGAAGTGCCAACACATTTGCTTGAGGTAGCTATTTGGGTGCCTTCTTCTTCCTTTTCCTCATCACATGAGGATATTCCCATCCGTGATCATCTCCATGCCTCAAGCCTTGCATACACATCATTAGGGACCTCTTTGCATGGTCCGGTATCTCTACATGGGACATGTGCAAGATGGTCCTTCACTCCTGTCACAGAACTTATCTTTTCATATCCACAAAAATTACACTTCCATTTCCTTGATCCACCTCCACCAGAACAGTCTTCAATCTTTTTGACATATCTCCAATAGGGATCTGGAGCCATGCCTATATTCAGCTAGCTGCTAGAGAATCTGCATACATAAAGAAAATTAGACTTTAGTGATACATCATACTAGATAGTAGGCTCATGATGAATGATGCATGCAAGACAACATACATGGTACTATTTCACACATAGTGCACACAAAAGAACATTGTACACACATATACATATTACATAATACATATGACTACATACATGATACTACTGTCACACATAGTGCACACAAAAGAACATTGTACATACATATACATATTACATAATACATATGACTACATACATGATACTACAGTCTACATAGTGCACACTGCATGCAGCATGTCATAGATAGATGAATCATGATAGATAATGCACACATAATATGCACACACAATGCACTCAAGTCTCATACACACACATGCACTCATACACACTTGCTCCATACATATTACACACAATGCACACATACACACTTGCTCCATAGTACATACACACACAATGCACATGTGTGATGCACTCATACGCACATATGCACTCATGCATACACATGCACTCAAACACACGTGCTCCATACACACACAATGCACACACATGCACTCAATGCTCATACATTTATAGTCATTAGAATCTAGTATATACATAATACTATATTATATATAATATATAGTATATACATACATGATACACATGTCATACATTCATGCATTCATAGTACATACACTATTACACAACTTACAAGACATAATAATATTATAGAATGGAAGAAATCGGAAAAAACGAAGTGTTAAAGTCACCTTAAGGCTTCCAACAGCTAGGAACCGAGGCTCAGAGTCTCTCTCTCTCTCTCTCTCTCTCTCTCTCTCTCTCTCTCTCTCTCTCTCTCTCTCTCTCTCTCTCTCTCTCTCTCTCTCTCTCTCTCTCTCTCTCTCTCTCTCTCTCTCTCTCTCTCTCTCTCTCTCTCTCTCTCTCTCTCTCTCTCTCTCTCTCTCTCTCTCTCTCTCTCTCTCTCTCTCTCTCTCTCTCTCTCTCTCTCTCTCTGAGCACCCGGCCAGGCAGGCTTCCGCCGCACTTTCTCCACCATCGACCACATCTTCGTGCTTCGTTGCTTGATTGAGAGCGCGAAGGCGAGGAAGCAGAGACTATACTGTTGCTTTGTGGATTTCCGCAAAGCCTTCGACATGGTCCCTCGAGAGAGACTACTACAGAGGCTCCAGGAGTTACAGCTTCCATCAGACATGCTATGGGCCATCCACGCTTTGTATGCACAAGTCACAGGCAAGGTACGCTGCCCCGGCGGTCTATCAGACAGCCTTGTTAGCACCATTGGTGTGAAACAAGGTTGCCCTCTCTCACCCACTCTCTTCGGTCTCTACATCGACGAGATCACGGAGTATATACAGCGAGCAGGAGGGCGAGGAGGAGACCTCGGAGGTACGCAAGTACATATCCTATTATATGCTGATGACATTGTCCTGCTCTCAGAGTCACAGGAGGGGTTGCAGTCACATTTACAGGCGCTCGATACCTTTTGCATGGAGAGAGGACTCACAGTGAACCTTGGCAAGACCAAGGTCATGATCTTCCATACCTCCAGGACAGTACGCCATCGCGCCTCTTTCAGAGCAGCTGGAGGACAGATAGAGGTAGTGGACTCCTACGTCTACCTAGGTATCACCTTCTCGGGCAGCACAGGGGTATTCTCCATGGCACATGCTGCGAGAGATAGATTGACGCGAGGTTATGCGACACTTGCAGGATTGGAGAGACGCTGCTTTCAGACACATTTTCAGGAGCCCCGGACTAAGGGGTGGCTCTTTGACACTCTAGTGACACCCGCATTGATGTACGCAGCAGCAGTATGGGCACCAGGGATCACAGAGGCGATGTGGACGCAGATTGAGAGGCCCCAGATCACCATGATATCACGCTTGCTGCGCAGCAAGCCCTCCGTTCCACATGACATTATACGAGCTGAGCTTGGCACACCACCGATGCTAGTGGAGGCCCTCTTCCAGTTGGTGACCTTTATTCTGAGAGTCAGAGAGCTCCCCACTAGCCGACTCACCAGGCTTGCATTTGAGAGCTCTAGACATTTGGCAGAGACAGGGCATGAGAGAGTATGGTATGCACAGACTTACCGATGGTTAGCAGACCATGGCATGAGCATTACGGATCTCCCCCCTTTTCAGTATGACCTCTCTTCCCCCCACATTACCCTCTCTCGTTCGGAGAGGAATAGGATCATCCGTCAGGACCTACTACAGATACACGTTCCCACAAAGAGGCAACACTACAGAGAGCACTTCCTGACTGTGACAGCAGATGGTTTCATTCAGAGACCACGATACATGGATACATATATGGCACCAGCTGAGAGAGTGGCCATTGGGCAGCTCAGAGTATCATCACACCAGCTTGAGATTGAGATTGGGCGAGCCACACATACCCCCAGGGATGAGCGATTATGCAGGATATGTAGAGAGGAGGTGGAGGACGAGGAGCACTACACATGTAGATGCCAGGCATATGAGGACATCAAAGACCGCTACCCACAGCTCTTCAGGGGGCCTAGAGAGATCAGGGCTTTATTGGGGACAGAGGACCAACGCCCTCTAGGTCGTTTCCTAGTAGAGCTCCAGCACCGTCGCGCATCACTCCTCAAGCAGCAGATGGAGATACACCTGACCCCCCCCCCTCAGACTTATATTACAGATTTTTTCAGACCCACATACACTCAAGGGCCCAGCTCGATGCGGGGTGTCACATTACACAGAGCAGAGGAGCTTAGACGACAGCGTCGACGACCGAGACCCCTTGTCCGGAGAGCTCGTCCACATCAGAGAGAGATTCAGGCGATTCACGCACGCCATGACATGGAGATACAGAGACGTCAGCAGCGCACCCCTATCGATTTGGACGCCCAGAGCATTTTGAGGATCGCCATGATGCCTTACCCACCGATGCATTATATCCTACACCCACTCCAGGCATTTAGGGGGTTGTGATACCATCGAGCCTCCCCTCCCTATGCATATCATATTTGTATCTCACCCATTGAGCATATAGAGTGCATACCCATAGCACCCCACACCCTTGATACCAGCTACTATCCCTCCTTTTATACCCGTTTGCAGTACTCACACTTTATTTTCGTTTTGGATCACAGTGGATTGGATCATACTGATGTATATGTTTTGTCTCATAGGCCGATTTTGGCCTCTAATAGACGTTAAAAAGTCTTTCTTTCTTTCTTTCTTTCTTTCTTTCTCTCTCTCTCTCTCTGACTTCGCAAGCGGCAGAAGCTAGAACAAAGAAGTTTGACAAACACGCAGCCAAAGAACACTTCAAAAAAAAATCTGAAAAAAAAGTGCCCAGAAACGCCGAATCATTTCCCAAATGGCCGAACCGATTCTAGGGCTCTCTGGGCACTATGCGCCCATTCTTCTTCCTGCACAAGATT
Organism: Ceratopteris richardii; assembly: GCA_020310875.1. Taxonomy (NCBI): domain Eukaryota; kingdom Viridiplantae; phylum Streptophyta; class Polypodiopsida; order Polypodiales; family Pteridaceae; genus Ceratopteris; species Ceratopteris richardii. Next base: position 70,596,751 of record CM035437.1, on the reverse strand, counting down.
AGCATACTCTATTTTCAGTGGTAGAGGCCTCTGCAACAACCATTCCTTCTTCTTTCTTTCTTCTTTGCCTCTTTAGCAGCCAGTTTTGGACAGCACTTAATGACATGATCATTTGCTTTACAGTATTTGCAAAACAATTTCTGCTTTTCTGATTTCTTCTCATCTTTGTCTTCCTTCTTCGAATGTGCAGCATTTGCATTTGCAGATTTCTGCTTACTAGTAGAAGAACTCCATTTACCTTTGCCCTTCTGGCAAGCAAGGAAAGCTTGATCTACAACACACATAATAGACCTGTTTTGCCTAGACTGGTCTTCCTGCAACAGAACAGAGACTAACTCCTCAAATGACAAGGCATTTGGATTGCCTTTCATCATCAAATGAAGAGTAGAAGAAAAACTCTCATATGAGTCAGGAAGACTATTCAAAACGGTCTGCACAAGTGAGCTATCTGGTATAACTTCATCAGCAAAAATCAATTGTTCTTTCAAATCCTTGATCTTCGTGAGAAAACTGTCCATAGAATCACCTTCATTCATGTGCTCACTCTCCAATTGTTTTCGAAGGTAAGCAACACGAGCCTCATTCCTAGCCTGGTACAATATTATTAAGTGTATCCCACGCATCCTTAGTTGTTTTGCAAGAGCGAATGTGAGGAATAATGGCACATTTGACAAACAAAGCTATCAATGCATATGCCTAAGCATCTCTGCCATCCCAACGAATTTGCTCTGCAGTATAGGTGCAACAGAAATAGTAGCACGAACAGGAATCTGCAAAATATCATCATCTTCGACACCATCTCCATCAGCTCTGGCACATGTATTTGCAGTACCTATATTCGTAGGTGTAATAGGACGCCTTTCAACACCCTGAACAATATTCCATAGTCCTTTTGTGACCAATACATGACGCATCATATAAGCCCATAATGGGTAGTTCATACCATCCAACTTATCCTCAATAGCCAACATACGGAATACATCACTGCTTTCGGCCATGGCTGGTGACTAAAATACCTTGATGCAGAAAATTGATTGTATCTCAAAAAGTTGAACAGAACTATCCAGACGAATTCTGCTAAACCTGTAACAGACTTCGAGACGCTTATACTAGCGAGCCGAAACTGGTATATATCTTTGGCACAAAAAAGACAAGATAATTTCGTGCATTTCTGAGACTACAACCGGAGAGGTGTAGACAACGCCCTAGATGAAGCGGCGACCTTCTCTAATACCAATCGTTGGAGTTAGATGTCTGTAGAAGCACGCGAACAGCACAAGGAAGAAGAAGAAGCTTGGAGCACAACACACAATGCTGAATGTATTACCACTAGAATGTACAAAGATATGTAGCCTGTTAGGGCAATAGGCGTATATACAAGCCGGGAAAAAAACCTCCTAAAGAGGGAAAAAGGTGCCCTGGCGGTCCTAGAGTGTTCACACACATCACTACCTAAATATGTCAACAAAAATTAGGCAAAAAACTTTGTAAAAAAAGAAGACTTCTCCATGAATGAGAATTTCCACATAGCATATTATGATGAAATGACAATTTTTGTATGATGTGAACACCTAAAGTTAGGCACCTTAATTTAAGGCCCTTGGATCTTTCTTTTGAATCATAGCCATTGGATTAAAACAAGGTTTTCAAAATGCTTCTCACCTTTTTAGATAGTTCGACCAGAAATTAGGGTTTCACTTTTGAAGGGTGTAATAGTGACAAATGGGCAAGTGTTGTATATTGTTGCATAGCTCACTTTTAGTTCTTCAAGAATATGTGAAGAGATTCTCATGCACAAAATGACCTTTTTTGAACAAGTCTTTGACTTGATTTGACCTAGTTTGACTTTATGCCTTTGACCTAATCTGCTCAAAATGTCCATAAATATGTACAATGAATGATGTAATCAAACCTAAACATGTTCAAATTAGAAATTCAATGGTCCTAAACCTATAATTCTAACATATATGTATGTATGTACTATGCATGCATGCATGCATGTATGTATGCATGTATGTGTGTGTGTGTATACACATACATACCTTCATACATACCTTCATACATACATACATACATACATACATACATACATGCATGCATGCATGCATACATATATACATACATACATACATACATACATACATACATACATACATACATGCATACATGCATACATACATGCATGCATACATGCATTCATACATGCATACATACATACATACACACATAAATACATACATACATACATACTACATAGACACACATACATACATACATGCATATATATATATATATATATATATATATATATATATATATATATATATATATATATATATATATATATATATATATATATATATATATATATATATATATATATAGTGGAGAATGAACCACCAATCTTAGAGGTGCCTTTGATCTAATAAGAAGATAAATAAATAAATATACATTTTGTTAGAAAAGCAACCTTCCACAAGTGGAGATGCACATTTCAGAAAATTTCATATTTTGGCAAAGTCAAATATGGTCAAAGTGGCTTAATAAAATGGTCAAAAATGATCAAAATGACAGGTCAAACGAAAGGTAGATTTGGATAATACTCTTCCAGAGCTACACATTGATAACACTTAGCATTATGGCAAAGTCAGAAGGGTCAAAACCCAAACCCTCATTTCTAATCAATGGGTTAAAAAAAATTCAAAAATGTCAACTTTTAATTTGCCACATGGAAGCAATCTATATATTTGATCCTCTCTCTAGCCAAAATAAAACCATAAAAAAACTGATCGGCAGCTTTTTAGAGAAGTTCCAAAAAATTTAATAATAGCCAACGATCTATTTTTTAGCTTTTTTTCTAGTGATTTTCATGGGCAGCATATATGTTATAAATAGACAAAGCTTACAACACTTTGATCATCACTACTTGGAGAGAAGTCCAAGAGCTTGGTGGAGGAGGTCTTACCTTCACTCGGAGGAGTTGAACTCTTCTTTTTCATCTTCTTCAAGGTGTGCAGCAACCTTAGGGTTTATCTAGAAGTTATACTTCAGACATCTATTACATGCTTCTTGTAACTTCATGTACTCTTTTGTCTATTCTCCACCCATTTGATTTAGATAGACTAGACCTAAGCTCTGACAGGATAAGGCTTAAGTACATCAAGTACAAAACTAGAAACACTAGGAGCTAGCAAGACTTGCACAATTGCAAGTCTAACCCTTCACACAAAAGATCTTTCACACTTAAGTAAACTCAACACTTACAAAAGCAAACAAACAAGATTTCTCTTCACAACTATATGCTCACACAATTTAAAAATAACATTTTGGTACCAAAGTAGTCAAGAAGAGCCCAAGAGCTTATTCAAAAGCAATACTTGCTATGTAAGCATGCTGCATATATCAACAAGAATATCCTACAAGTACTTTTGTACTTGAGTACTTACACAATCTAGAGGTTAAAGGATATCTAGATGTAGTACAATTAGGAATTGACAAATTTGAAATCAACCAAGCCACTAAACAAAAACTAAATGGAGAAGCAAACCAAGGATTGTGATGAAGGGAGCAAACTAGATCACAATCAGCAACCATGTAATTTCAAGTGTTTTATGGACAAGTTGTGATGCTAAAACTCAATGTGCATGCTATCTTTTCACTAAGCAAGTACTAAGTAGTCATAAGTAGTCTACAAATGGCTCTAAAATCTGAAATTTATAAAGCAATTGAATAAAATTTACCTTTCTTGAATGTGCTCACGTCAAAGTGCATATTAACAAGGACCTTGAGTGGAAGACGACTCCTGATGTTCACTATTTTGACATAGTCACCAATCTCAATGTAAAATGATTGAATGTGAATGTGATGGGTTTACAAATTTGTGCAACATGTGAAATCGTTTCCATTTCAAATATGAACTTGGTAAATCACTTCTACATTAGAAGGTAAAATCAGTTGTACATTGAAAGAATTCAAAAGGAAGAAACAACATACATTTTTTTGTTGGCAGTCAAATATTCAAATAAAGTTCAACTAGTTTATCTTAAAGCTAAGGATTGTGGCATGTCATATTATGAATCCAAATAACCTTATATTCCAATTCCCTTCGATTATATCCCCTCCTTGAACTTTTCCATCGACATTTCATCTTTTATTTCTTCCTAAAGACTTGTTTGGATAGTGAACTTCATAGGATAGTATTTTTAAGACCATCGAAAGATCTCTAATGGATTTCCCAATGTTTAAGATACCTATCATCTTTGTGAAAACAAATCATCAAGGTCTCACATTCTACAAGTGGCTCATTTGGGAGACCTATCCATTATCTTTTTGTCACCTTGAATGTACAATGGGACAACTTTGGGCTCCTTTGTATGAGTTACCTCAATGTGATCAAGAAATTTCACCTGTGACTTTCATTTGTAAGTTTCAAGCAAAACAACATTGTGTCATGAGATTCAAGCATAAAAATTATAAGTATGAATAACATAGCTTAGTACAATGTCCATGACATTTGAATTTTTTGTACATCTTTATGATATTAGAAGTAGTTATTATTAGTAAGAATAACTTAACAAACCTAAATACATACACAAGAACAACAAAGAAGTCCAAAATTAAATGATAAATAAATGGTTAAGACATACTTGCCTCCGGACACGTTAATAACCTATGTGGCTAACGTTTGGCTAACGTCCAACGTTTGGCTAACGTCCATAGCTTACGAGTTAGCAAGAGGTTACTAACGTGCTTTTTTTTGCCCAACACCCTCTAATTTTATCAAATTCATCGATAAGACCTTGTGTTTTTTGCTCTTCCGCGTGTCTGTTGCAATAGGCCTGTTCTTTGAACATACTTGTTGGTAGAATGAACCCTTCAAGCTTGAAGGTATGGGGCATATAGTGCTTCTCTATGGCATATGCATTCTTTGTGATATGTGGCATCTCTTGTTAGAGAGGAAAATAGGCTGCATGCAGCTCACTATGGCAGTCCACTGCCCCCTCTTGTTGAAGACAAGTTGCTCCCTTTATGGGAAGACAACTACACCTCCTAACACAAGAATTGTGTACACATTGCACATAATAGCCACAGACCTTGCATATGCAGAATTTAGAAATGAATTGTGTATTTATTATTTACCATTGTGTACACATAATTATAAATATCCATAGATGACATTTGTCATTCATGTTTGAAATTTGCATAATGCACATTGCATGTTATGCATTTACGCACATGGGACAACGCTTAAGCTCTATCACATGCGTGTAAGTGCTTTCCATACCATGTGCAAATTGCAATGCCCATTGTTAAGACTCAATGTTGTCAATCGACATATTTACATTGTATAATATGACAATTGACTTATGAGTGTTGTCTATCACATAACACATACTATGAGTGTCGTCTATGACTCTATGGATTTTATAACTAGTCGCAAACGAAAAGTACTTTTTTGGGTTTTTCATCATTTTATACATGAATCATGTTTTGTTTATGGATCAATCATTTATTTCTATGTTTTTATGTGTGTGTGTATGTATGTATGTATGTATGTATGTATGTATGTATGTATGTATGTATGTATGTATGTATGTATGTATGTATGTATGTATGTATGTATGTATGTATGTATGTATGTATGTATGTATGTATGTATGTATGTATGTATGTATGTATATATATATATATATATATATATATATATATATATACACACACATATATATATATATATATGTGTGTGTGTATATATATATATATGCGTATATATATATGTATGTATGTATGTATGTATATATATATATATATATATATATATATATATATATATATATATATATATATATATATATATATATACATATATATATATATATTATTTTTTTTAATCTTTAAATTTATGTCAAGGTCACGTCCATAAATGTCAGAAACGTTTTGGCAGACTCATCAGAAATCAAAATCCCATCAAAAGTCAGAATCTTGTCAATAACAACTATCCGTTAATGATAACACCAAAAACCACAACAACAATAAAAATGAGCTAACCCCAAAAAAAAAAAAAAATGAAGGTCAATACCTTCAAAGATAATCATTGATCTTAGCAATTTTGTGACAAATTGTTGAAATTACTAACAGTATACGTTGTGTCAAATTGACTAGGATGCCATTAGAGACCGTTTTTGTTTATTCAAAAGGTGCCGTTGGTCCAATGTATGGTAAAGGCAGTAGGAAAATCCAGCATGTCCCATCCACTTTCTCCTAATATGACAATTATATCTTTCTTTCTCCATTAGTAAGCATAATAAACCCTTGCGACCTGTGTAATTCTCACTCGGATTGAAAGTTCCCATCATCTTACTAAAAGCGTTACACAATCAAGATAAGAATCCAAACATTTGATGCAAAGGCTCTAACCTACTACTGTTAGAAAATCATGCACATGTTATCATTCACGGAGGACTGACATCCTGGAAGTTCAATAAGTTATTACTATTGGATCTTTACTATATTTACACAATCAGTTCATTCAGTAAAAATGGTGCCATCCTGGATACTCATGGAATTAATTTATGAAGGACATCTGTCAAATGTGAATGTAAGTTCAGACCATATGGCAGGGACCTGTATATACTGCAACAGCTAAGCTCAAGCTCAAAGGAAAGAGCATCCGCACCTGGAAAAGGATGGTAAGTCGTGCAAGAGGTGCGGTACATGTCTTGCTGACTGCACCGGCAACTCCACCAGCCAACAGTTGGGAAGCATTGCCAATGTGAGGCTGTTGCACAAAGTCCCTAACACCTTGCTCCACGCTCTTCTTCTGACCTACACTATCTGAAGTAGACAAAGCTTCGTTCATTTGGCACACACCATTGCGAAAGAGACCACCCACAGGACAAACAGAGCACGCATGCAAACCACCATCCTGTACAGCTTCAGTGTGCATTGATGAAACTTCTCTGCAGCGAAGAATGGGATCGACCACGAACTGAACCCAATAACGTTAAGAGAAATACCGAGTACGACAATAAAACCCTCTTTCCTCTTGCTCCAAAGTGAAAGAAAGCGCTTCTGGTAGTTTCACGACACACGCTGCTAGACAACAATACATACCGCCCAGAGAGAGAGAGAAGAAAGACGGAGATGGAGAAGAGGAGAGAGAATATTCTACGCTATGTGCAAATTCCACCCTTGTTTTCCTATGTTCTCTTCTGTTATACAAGTAAATCTTTCAGATGGTATTAATTACACAAATCGTATTGTGTTTTCTTTTCTTTCGCAAGTACAACTTTCAAATAGCATTAATGTTATGATACTTATTGTCTTCATTGGATTGATTCTAGGATTGATTCTAGGAGTATCAAATAAAAGCCTTTTCAAGCAGACATGGTTATAAATGAAGGAAACATGGTTACAACTGGTTTTAACTAGAACCCGTCTCAAGAGGCCAAAGCTCAACCAACTGCTTTGTGGGATAGGGGGAGTCCCGCGGGTACTATGCCCATTCACTTGTACAGTTGGAATTTCAAAGTTAAAGTCCGAGGGAGTAGGCTTCGGCTGAACCTCCATTTAAAAAAAAATAAATAAATAAATAAAAATAAACAAAAGCCTTTTCTTTTATTTGTCACTTATGTCTTCATTCGATTGAGTCTAGGAGTATCCAATACATGGAGTCGATTGGTCTAACTATAGTTGACTCTTCCCAATTTTTTTTAGTAGTTTGATTTTCCTTGAGTTCCACTATGATGCAACTAACTTTGATATTAAAAAAAACTTGAATCAATAAAAAATTAATAAAAATAAAATCTAGTGTGGCATTTTGATTTTGAACAACCTTCAAAGAAACATTATTAAAACGTACGCCAGTAAGTTGGGCCTAGGATTCCTAGGGCCTTAATAATCACTTAACCATCAATTTGGGCATGGTATTACTTGACATTTTCATTATCTTGGGCATCAATTTGGGCATAAATTTTCATAATCACTTAATCATCAATTTGGGCATGGTTTTTAGTTGACATTTTCACTTAACCATCAATTTGGGCATGGTATTACTTGACATTGTGTCTAGTATAGGTATGCCTCCTCCATTATCTTCCAAACGAAAAAAGATCCAACTAATCTTCAAACTTTTTAGTACATGGCCAATGTCTGCACCACATGATTGTATGTTGTATTGCACATTTCTAAGGTTGACTGTATGGAGATATCAATCGTGCATTGTCATTTTAGTGGAAAATCCCAACTTACATGTTGGATGAAGGTAATATTGGAGCATTTATGTCGTGTAGATGATTGAGATATACTAATGGAAAGGAAATCATGAGGCTCCCCCTATAAGGCAACAATGAGTAGTCCCATTTGGGATCCCCAGGGGGAAGTGACCTCTTGGATGGGGGTTCAAGGGAATCGCTCCAATCCCAATGATAAAAGGAATATTCCCTATTTGACTAAGTGTGTCTTCATAATTTTTACATCGACTAGATTGACGTAAATTTGCAAACAAGTAGATGACCACTATGTGGGTGGTAGCTGCCTAGATACAATCACCCACATCTAACCATCCATGGAAGGTCACATCTCTCTATCATCCTATTTTTAGCTTACTTCTGCACTAGTATACACTTTGAGCTGAGGCAACATACCTCTACCTTTTAATCTCCCATGTAAAGCTATTTAGATTTCCATTTAAGCTTTGTCTTGGGATCACCTGGGTAGACAATGCCATTGTTGTTGTATTTGGTGTTGGAAAGATTTTATTTTTCAAGTACTACTATATATGTTCTCTTCTATTCTACTCTACTACATTCATCTATTTTGCATAATTCCTTCCTAATAAAATTATCCCGTTGCTGATATATTTTGGTAGTGATGTGTGTGAGCACACTTAGGAGTGTCGAGGCAACTTTTTCCCTCTTTAGGAGGTTTTTCCCTTGACTTAAATATATGTCTATAACACTAAGAGGTCACTTATCTTGTACATTCACTTAGTAGTACACTTGGTGTTGTGCTACAAGATTTTCTTCTTCCTCCACGTGTTGTTTGTGTGCTTACTTTGTCCTCAAACTCCAACAACTAGTATCATAATAATTCATCACTTCCTAGAGGGCATCATTGACACCCTTCTAATCATGGTCTCATAATTGCATAAATTTTTTTTAGTATGCTTGGCCTCATTAGCAATTCAAACAACTTTCCTATGTCGCATCAAAATTTTAATTTGAGCTCATTTCCACCTCTGAGTGCACATTCAAAGCGATTGTGCAGGAATTTTTGTCCTTTTTTGCCAAGCATATACATAGTTTTCAATTTTCCAATACAAGAAGCTCAAAGTCTTCTACATGTCTAGTAGAACTCATTTCAGCCTCTGAGTGCACATTTAGAGCAAATGTGTAGGCAATATCGCCCTTTTTTGCCAAACATATATAGAGTTCTCAATTTTCCAATACAAGTAGCCCAAAGACTTCTACACATCTATTAAAGCTTGATATGGTATTTTTGTTCAACTTTTTCTAGAAATAGACATTTTTTGTATTATGATAGAATCATTGGCCATGATTGAAAGCATTGATATTGTTTATGTTGATTATTGAGGATAAATTGGATGGTTCCAACTACCCATTGTGGGTATACATGACGCCTCATGTATTGTCAGCAAAAGACTTGTGGAATATTGTACAAGGTGTTGAAATACCTCCTCTTACACCAAAAAATATTGTAACAATAAGTGATACACTAGCGTTTTTGGATGTTTTGTGGCTTGTAGTGGCTTCCTCTAAGGCTTATGATGAAGGTGGCGACCAAGGCATAGACCTTGGCATACCTTGTCATCTGAATCACTGAAGTCGTTGTTGGGACTATTGGATCCATGCAAGGAAGGGCTTCAATTATCAAGGAAGACACAGTACTAGTACTTATTGGGAGGTCACCCATTCTAGTAGTGTTCCCCTCGACACTCAATTAGTTAGTAGGTCTCCCTACTACTAAGCCATAAGTGCTTGGTGATTTCAGGAGTGAAGATACTTAAGATTAACAATATTTTGGATCCTTAAAAGTGTCTTCTTGGGCTCTCTGCATCATTTTTTTGGTAGATTCTTTGGGTGCAAAATTGGGGAGAATTAAACATTGACTTTGTAATTTTGGGATAATTTCGGCTACACAGGTGGAAAGACTGGTCTCAAAAATCAATATTGGTGGTAGAGGAACTTGAGATTGTGCGTTTTTGGCAATGTACATTCAACTTTATCGTTGAATTTTCAGCTCTTGAGTCTTCTTGCAAGATTATTGGAAGACTTTTAGTTGTTGTGGGAGCATTTGTCGCAAGTTTATGCACATTTTTTTTGTCTAAAGAACGCAGTTCATAGACAGTTGCACATGTTGTTGACTAATGTCAATCATAAGAAAGAACATATGAAGAAAGATTGATATGCATTAAAGAATGCTAAAGGTAAAGGACAAGAAGTTGATGGGCATGTTAAACAATTACCTACACCATCTGCTTCAACTATGAAGATAGAAGAAATTAATGCTAGTTTTAGTGATTTTGATGTGTTGACGCTTGATAGTATCGTGCTTAGTGAGGCTCTTATGGCTAATTATCTTTCCCACACATGACTACTAGATTCTAGTGCTTATTTTCATGTCACATCCCGTAAAGAACGGTTCTCTACTTATGAAATAAAGTCTCTTGGTATTGTGAGACTTGGTGATTCTTGCTAGTATGATGTTGTTGGGATTGGAGATGTGGTTACGCAGCTCATAGATGGTTCACAATTTACTATGCACAATGTATGCCATGTGCCTCAGTTATCATGTATCTTGATGCCAATTTATCAATTTGATTACCTTGGTTACAAAGTGGTTTTCTATGATGGGTCATTTCACATATCAAAGGGCAATATGGTTATTGCAAAAGGAAGCATATTTGTACCACTACTAATGGTAGAACTTTCACATTGTCAGAAGCCTTATATACTCCAAGGATCAAGAAAAATGTGTTATTAGTTTCAACACTAACCAAAATTGGCTTGGCTATCAAATTTGTTGATGACAGATGTATAGTTGATGATCTCTCAAATGGTGATAATATCATTACTTATGGAATTTTATGTTACCATTAGTGTCCATGTGAAAGACCAAATGGCTGTCGAACACTTTTGTCTATGCTCTTTAATAAAACATATAGTGGTTTTGTCAGCCATAGACTATACGTTCGATGACATTTGTAACACCTAGGAAATCTGTGTACGTGCTCTCTATGTATTGTGTGTCTTCTACGTATTTTGTAGCCCCCTCTGCAGAGTGCTATGTGTAGTGACTTGAGATTGGTTTTCTACCACAAGGGTATCATCATGAAGCTCTCAAAAAGGAGAATCCATTGTGGTGCATCACCATTGCCCAGCTTCTGTGTGAGCATAGCGAGCACACACCCGCCAAGCCTCTCCAAGGCTTATGATTAAGGTGGCGACCATGGCATAGACCTTGTCATCCGATTCACCGACGTCACTATTGGCACTATTGTTTGCGCGTGAGGGAGGACTTCAACGATCAAGGAAGATGGATGTTCTCTTTACTTCTTAGGAGGTCACCCATCTAGGTACCATTCTCCTTGGATCTTGCTTAATTGACAATCTCTTGCAACTAAGCTACACTCTTGTGGTGTTCAAAGAGGGGGAAAGGTTAAGGTTAACATTACCTTGAACACATTTTGGGCCATCAAAGCTTCATTCTTTGTTTTCAAAGCCTATTTTGAAGCATTTTTGGGGTGATTCTTGGAGCGATTTTAAAGTACTTCCATGCATAGTCTTTACACAGGTTCAAGAACATCAAGAAAAGTGTTATTTTGTACTTCTCCAAAAAAAAAATTTAGTTTTGGGGCTGTGTTTTCAACCACACTAGTAAATCTATAGGTTTCTTGAAAGGTTTACTATTGTGGTGGGAGCACCCATCACAAGTTTATGTAGGTTTTTTTCTTTGCATAAAGGAAAAGAGATTTTTCAATCAACCATTCTTTATGAGGGTTTCAAAAGTTAGCAGCACATCTCTCTTTCCAAATCTTCTAGAGGGTCTCACCTCCTATAACATTCCACAATGTTGAGGATTGCTTCACCTAGGAATGCTTGCTTCCAATTTATTTGTCCCTATAGTAGCATGATTCTCCCAAGGGCCTACGAGACCACTGGATCCAATTGTAAGAAGCCCTCGCCTTTTAGACATCATTAAGTGTTTTCTTTGAGAACAACAAGATTAAAAGCAAGTGGGTCCCAGATGATGGGAAGAGAGGATTATAAAAATTCTTTGTAAAGTCCTCTACTAATGCATTGGTAACCCCTGCTTTGTGGGATTCGGGGGGTATCGTGGGTACTAGGCTTGTTCTCTTGTATAACTATTTTTTCTATTAATTAAAGCTTGGGAGAATAGGCAATTGTCGAACTTACTTTTGAAAAAAAAAAGTTTATGTAGGTTTTTTGAGCCTAAAGAATAGAGTTGACAGACACTTGTATGCGTTGTTGGCTTGTGTTTGGGTTGTGAATTTTTGTTATGTACAAGCCGGGGGGAAAAATCTCCGAAAGAGGGAAAAAAGTTCTCGATGATCCTAGTGTGTTCACACACATCACAACTGAAATATATCAACAAATCCCCCGTGGAGTGATGTGGTGAACAAGGAGCTGGCACTCATGTATAAGGAAGTGCCAAGCTATGTGGAATCAATCCACAAAAGGAAGTAAGCCCAAAGATTTGTGGAAAGCTTCAAACTTCTCCCTAGGTAGAGCCATTGTGAAAAGGGCTGCAATGTTCTCCAGTGTGGGCACATGTGCCAAACTGATCTCTCCAGCAAAGAACCTTTCCCTGACATAATGATAGTGCACATCAATGTGATTAGTGCGAGCATGGAACACAGGGTTGCTTGCAACTACCAATGTGCTCTGACTATCATTAAAGATGGTGGTGGCAAAATACTAACCAACACCCAAATCAGCCATAAGGATTCTGAGCCACACACACTCAATAGACACTTTGAAAGCTGCCTTATACTCAACCTCACAACTAGAAGTGGCCACAATAGGTTGCTTCTTGCTCAACCAAGATATGCAAGGAATATCTATTAAGGGATATAAAGCTTGTGTTACTGTGCTAATTGGTTGAGATCAGTTTATAGTAAGAATCTTAATAAAATATTTACCTTACATGTTACATTTCTTGCATTCTAGCAAAGAGTCCAACATTTCAACACATTGATTCTAGATGGCCTAACTTTTCACAAGATCCATGCAATCTAATGTTAGGTCTTGCATTTGATGGGGTTAATCCATTTTCAACGAAATCTAGTAAATGGTCCACATGAACAGTGGTAGTCATCAACTATTATCTCCCTCCATACCTTAGCATTAAAAAAGGACATTTAATGCTTGGACTTTTAATCCTAAGAAAAAGATAAGTTAAAGACATGAATATATTCCTTGCTCCTCTCATCGATGATCTCCAAGAGCAATGGAGAGGTATTAATGCCATTGATATATCGAAAAACATTGATCAAAGGCAAAGTATGATTCATAAAATTATGGCATGGACTAAATACAATTTTCTTGTATATGGCTTCTATTTGGTTAATGACGTAATTTTTTTTATTTGATATATTTTCATTCTTATGTAAGTTAAGATAATTACAATTCTTATGGTGAGCTACCAAGCATGAAGCAAAAACTACTGGTGGACACATGATTGTCATAGCAACTAGCCCACTCATAGTCGGAAAAAGCCTGTAAATCTGACGGTAGTGATCCCCCCTTGGGACGAAACAATCCAAGTAGCAGAGCACCAGTCAAGCAGTGAAAAGATGTGCTTAATCACTTGCCAAAGCTTGACACCTAGGCAATGTATAAACCTGCTCATATATGAGACAACAAACTCAATATCCAGTCGAGTAATGCACAAGTAAAACAAGCATCCAACAACCTGCTCATAGAGAACATCATCAAATACATCTCTAGCATCATGAAGACTCAATCGTAAACTTGTGTCCATATGAGTGGCAATAGATTTGCACTCTTCAATGCCAAAATGCTTCAACAATGTGTCAATATATTTTATTTGACACAAAGCTATTCTGCCATCAACTTGCATAAACTGAATGCCCAAATAATGAGGCAAATGCCCCAAATCGGACATCTCAAATGGGGCATGCAAATCAACTTAAAATCAGCAATATGCTTCTCATTAGGACTAATGAGCAGCATGTCATCAACATGGATAACAATGATCATAAGCACATCATTTGCACGCTTAACATATAAGGTGCTCTTAGTTGGATTTTTTTCAAAACCATGTGAAACCAAATATGCATGTATCTTTTCATACCGAGCACATGGTGCTTGCTTCAAACCATATAATGCCTTTTTCAACCTGAACACTTTCTTTTCATGCCCTTTTTGTACAAAACCATGGGATTGAAAAATAGAAATAGATGGCTTGCAACCATGCCAAGCCTCATATGGAGTGATAGACCACAATGCTTTAGTGGGATACATGTTGAGTACATATGCTGCACACATAACAACCTGAAGCTAGAAACTATGTGGTAAAGCTTGAATCTTGACCACACACCTCACCATCTCCATGAGTGACTTGTTCTTCCTTTCAACAAATCCATTCTATTGAGGTGTATATGGCACTGTACACTGATGTTTTATCCCATGTTCAACCAGAAATGCATTAAATATGAAGACATATATTCCCCCCTCGATAGGAATGGAGGGTGCCCATTTTACATGCTGACAAATTTTCACCCAAAATGAGAAACTGTTTGAAACACATAAACACTTCGGAATTTGCTTTCAATGGACATACACATGCATGCCCAGAAAAATCATCAATGAAAGTCACAAAGTAAAGGTAGTTCCCAAAGAAAAGTGTTTGCATAGGACCACAAACATCACTATGAACAAGCTGCAATTTTTGAGTAGCTCATACTAAACCATCTTTTGGGAAGGAGGAACGCTATGTTTTGCTCGAAATACAACCTTCACACACATGTTCAAGTGCCTCAAGTTTGGGCAGAGAGGACACCATTTCAGATTTTTGAAGGCATAGCAAACTAGTAAAATTCAAATGACCAAAACATGCATGCCAAAGCTTTGGATCTGACATAGCATGAGAATCTTGAACTACACATACTAAATCATTCATAGATTTTGCATAATCTATGAGCTTATACAACCCACGACATAAAATGCCAGAACCAATAATGACGTTGCCATTTGACAAATCATGAACTGTACATCTATCATCAGCAATTTTCACAACCAAGCCAATCTTGTCTAATGTTGAAACTGATAAAAGATTTTTCTTGATCCCTAGCACAAATAAAGCATTCAAAAATGTAAAAGAAGCACCATCAACCATGATAGGATAAGAGCATTTGTTTGCACATTTGATGGTATTCCCTATAGGGGCAGGCTCAAGTGAAGTGAAGAAACTGCATTGCAAGGTAATATGTTTGGTTGCCCCACTATCAAAGTACAAAACATCTGAGTCTATTGCACATATACCTTGTTCATGAGAAGATGGTTCATAACTACAAATAGTAATTCCATTCTTCATTCTGCACAAGATTTGCAGACTTTGATTTGGGTGTAGAGGCCTCTACAACAACCATTCAAGCCTCTTTTTTCTTTGCCTCCTTTGCAACCAACTTTGGACAACTCTTTATGACATTATCATTTCGTTTACAATATTTGCAAAACAATTTCTGCTTTTCTACTTTCTTCTCGTCTCTATCATCCTTCTTTGATTGAGCAAAATTAGTAGATTTCTACTTACAAGTAGATGATCTCCATTTATTTTTGCCCTTATGACTAGCTAATAAAGCTTGATCCGCAACATGCATAATGGACCTATTTTGCCTAGATTGATCTTCTTGCAATAGAACAGAGACTAAATCCTCAAATTTTAAGGAATTTGGATTGCCTTTCATCATCAAATGAAGAGTAGAAGCAAAACTTTGACATGAATCTGGAAGACCATTCAATGTACACAAGTGAGCTGTCTAGCAAGACCATCAACAAAAATCAAATGCTCCTTTAAATCTTTGATCTTTGTAAAAAATATATCCATGGAATCTCCTTCATTCATGTGCTCACTCTCCAATTGTATATGGAGGTAAGCAACATGAGTCTCATTCCTGTCTTAAAGTGGTTAGTGTATCCCAAGCATACTTTGCTATTTTGCAAGAGGGAATATGAGGATTAATGGCATGTTTGATAGACAAGGCTATCAATGCATGTGCCTCAACATCTCTACCATCCCAATGAATTTTCTCTTCAGTAGGTGTAGTAGGAACCACAACATGAACAAAAACCTAAAGAACATCATCTTCAATGCCATCCGCATCACCTTTACTAATTGTATTTGCTAATCTAGTAGGACAATTTTCAACACCCTGCACAATACTCCACAGTCCTTTTATGACCAATACATGACACATCATATATGCCCATAATGGGTAATTGGTACCATCTAACTTATCCTCAATATCCAACATACAAAATATATCACTACTTTTGGCCATGGCTAGTGACTAAAATACCTTGGTGTTGAAAAATGACTATATCTCAAAAAGTTGAGCAGAACTACTTGTCAAGTTCTGCTAAACATGTAGAAGACTTTGAGGAGCTTATAATACTTGAAAATTGAAACCTGTATATATGTTTGGCACAAAAATATGAAATTACATGCACAAGCACTATGATAGTGCATTTGGAGTATGCTCACCAACTTTCGTGCGATTTTGAGACTATGATCGGAGGGGTGTCAACGATGCCCTAGATGAAGTGGCGACCTGCTCTGATACCGATTGTTGGAGTTTGAGGTCTGCAAGAGCATGCAGACAACAAAAGGAAGAAGAAGAAGAAGAAGCTTGGAGCACAACACACAATAATGAATGTATTACCAAGAGAAATTACAAAGATAAGTGATGCATTAGGGTTATAGGTGTATATACAAGCCGGGGGAAAAAACCTCCTAAAGAGGGAAAAAAGTGGCCCGACGATCCTAGTGTGTTCACACACATCACTACCAAAATATATCAACAAATTCAGCCTTTCAGTACCATTTTACTGCATATATTGAGCACATACACACTATGTATGCTTTTGTGGACACTACTTATGTACGTCTATGTGATCATTGATATAGAGGTTACGCTTTTGCATGAAGCCTTTTGTGTTGATAAAGAGGCTCATAGTGAGGTTTTCTTAACTAAGAGACACCCAAATGTTGGGGTTTTTCAATGATGCACGTGGAAGACTTACCCAACCTCACCATAGGAGATATATGCTAGCTGTTCATAGGTGCTCGATAAGCCTAGTTGGCTTCTTTCAATTAACTAATTCTTTGCAATGGAGTTAATGATTCACTATGCAAGTATACATGTCAATACTTGTAGTTTTATGAGCTTTTGGCACTGATCATATGCTCATTTTGTAGAGGAGACTTTGACATAATCCTTTTTGTTGGTCATTATTTCATTAATCAAATTTTATGGGGAGAGTTTTGTCGAGTTTTTCCAAGAATCAAACACTTGGTCACCCTTTTTTGAGCCTTAGTGGTGTTTGGACTAATCTATATCCATTATCATTCTAGTGAGTTCTCTATCATCATGGCATCAAAAATCTCAGGCACATCTAGTGGATTTGGGTCTAGTGCCAGTGTTCCTAAGAGGACTTGCAATTAATAGACCATTTTGAGGTATGGAAATATCATGACACAAACCTTGATCTATGGAAGAATTAGATTAAAGATCTGCTACTTCTAAGGAGACAATGGAAGCCAGTAAATGGAATATGAAAGAACCTTGTTGATATGAGTGATGATTTGGATGAAATGGCTAGGTCTACCATTTGATTGCACTTGGCAAATAATGTTTACTTTACATTAGACTATGTAGAGGAGCTTTGGAAGAAGTTATGCAATACATATGAAAAAGAAACAACATCAATTCAAGTTTAAGAAAGTTATATGACCTTTTTGTGAAGGACAAAGATAGTGTTGTTGATATATTTGGGTAATGATGTGTGTGAACACTCTAGGACTGTTGGGGCACTTTTTTCCCTCTTTAGGAGGTCTCCTCCTCCCCCCCCCCCCCTTGTATATATGCCTATTGCCCTAATGGGCTATGTATCTTCGCACATTCTAGTGGTAATACATTCAACATTGTGTGTTGTGCTCCAAGCTTCTTCTTCTTCCTTGTATTGTTCATGTGCTTCTGTAGACATCTAACTCCAACAATTGGTATTAGAGCAGGTCACTGCTTTGTCTAGGGTGTTGTCTACACCTCTCCGGTTGTAGTCTCAAAATCGCATGAAATTTGGTAAGCATACTCAGGGTGTTTCAGGGATCAAAACTGCTTCGCTCTCTGTTGCCGAAATCGCGATCTGAGCTCGTTTTCACCTTCGAACACACTATCACAGTGCTTATGCAAGCTATTTTATCTTTTTGTGCCAAAGATATACACCAGTTTTGGTTCGCCACTATAAGCGACTCGAAGTCTACTACAGGTTTAGAGAATTCGTATGGGCAGTTCTGTTCAACTTTTTGAGATACAATCAATTTTTTGCATCAAGGTATTTTAGTCATTGGCCATGGCTAAAAGCATTGATGTATTCTGTATGTTGGATGTTGAGGATAAGTTGGATGGTACTATTGGAGTTAGACGTCTGCAGAAGCACACGAACAACACAAGGAAGAAGGAGAAGCTTGGAGCACAACACACAATACTGAATGTATTACCACTAGAATGTACAAAGATAAGTAGCCCATTAGGGCAATAGGCGTATATACAAGCCGAGGAAAAAACCCTCCTAAAGAGGGAAAAAAGTGCCCCGACGGTCCTAGAGTGTTCACAACATCACTACCTAAATATATAAACAAATGCCCCTTGTGAGTGATGCGGTGAACAAGTAGCTGGCACTCATGTATAAGAAAGTGCCAAGCTATGTGGAAATCACTCCACAAAAGGAAGTAAGCCCAAAGCTTTGTGGAAAGCTTCAAACTTCTCCGTATGTAGAGCCTTCGTGAAAAGGTCTGCAATGTTCTCCTGCATGGGCACATATGCCAAGCTCCATAAATTTTTATCATGAGCTTCCTTCCTTTCATGTGAATATTATCCAAGGGCCAATGGACAAGAAGAGTCCACAAAAAAAGTATTGATAGCTCTCCTAAGGAAGGAATGTATGTTGAAGCCCGCTATCTGGGGCACTGCTTATCTAAGCACACTATAGGCCTACAGGTTGGCATGCAAAGAAGCCACAAGCCACTCCCCCTTTCAATTGGTATATGGATCAAATCCTACCAAGCCCTTTAATTTTTTACATGTCTCTTCCTGGACAGAATTTGTGCATGTAAAAAAGGATCTTGGGATCTCTGCTAGACTATCAACACTCGAAAAATTGGAGGAAATTTGACTAGATGCAGCAAAGCAATTTGAGAAGAATACATAGATAGATACATAGATAGATAGATAGATGGATGGATGGATGGATGGATGGATGGATAAACCTACAAAAAATATTGTTGTACAAAAAGTCAGCAACTATTTGGACTGTGCAATCTAGAGAAGCAATAATCTCAAACCACTTTGTTATATAATCAATGGCAACCAACAAATATTTTTCCTATCTTGGAAAGGATGTAGGCAGCAGGATAGATAGACTCTATAAAATCTAAGGAGAAAATCAATGGACATTGTGTCTGCTTTGTGGATTTTTTGGACCACATATTTGACAAACATCACATGCCTCAAACCCTTTCCTCTGCATCTCTGAATAATATTGGCCACCATAACCTAGCATCTAGGATTCTATGGATCATAATATGGCTAGGGAGGTGCCCACTACATGGTCCTTCATGTCTCATCTCAATGATGTGCCTTTCCTCCTCTTATTCCATGCACTTCCTTAGTAGATTATCCTTACCATATATGTATAGTTTGCTTTAATAAATGTAAAAGGCCTACTCTTTATTAACAACCTCTTCCTTTGCATAGACTTAACTTTATTTGGATACTTACAAATCTTGATAAAATCTTTGATATCATCATACCACCCTTGTGCTTTAACCGTGAATAGCTCAACATCCGAGAATTCATTTTCCACTCCAATGGCTTGGTTCTTTAGGCTAATCCAAGACAGAAGATTAGCCATAATATTTTTCTTACCTAGTCGATGCACTTTAGTACAACCAAATTCTTGAAATGACAAAAGCCACCTCCATACTCTACTTGATGCTTGTGGCTTGCTTAATAGATACCTTAGTGGTAAGTGATCAATAATTATCATGAATTTTATCCCTAGCAAGTAATGGTAGAATTTTGGAATAGTAAATACCATTGCCAAGGTCTCTCTCTCTCTCTCTCTCTAGGAGGTACTATAATTCTTCGCTGATTTAGTTAGAATTTGACTTGCATATTGAATGGGTCTATCCAACTTATACTCCTCATTGTGCTGTGTGAGAACTGCTCCCACTGCATAGACACTTGCATCTACATGGACATGGAAAATCTTAGACCAATCAGGTATGAAAAGAATTGGTGCAACCATAAGCTTGGATCTCAATGTCTGATACCACTTGAATGGGACTTCTTTACCTGTGAGCCTAGCCAATGGTTTAGCTATATCTACATACATCTTAATAAATCTTCTATGGTAACCAGTATGATCCAAAAAGCTTTGAATTTCTTTTGGTGTTTTAGGCTTTGATAGCTTTAATATGGCTATGATTTTATCTGGATGAGGGATCATACCTTTAGCAAATACCACATGTGGTTTCCAAGGAGGTACCTTTTGTCATGAGAAAGTGACACTTATTAGGATTCAACTTCAACTTTGTTTCCTTGTATCTATTGAAGACCTGTTGTAGTTGGATGAAATGATCATCCAAGCAATCCATAGGAGTACTAGTGCAAGTACCTAAGAAGGATGAAAAATAATCCATGAACCTCCAAAGAGCCTTCAAAACCAAAGGTCCAAAAATAAGGTTCATTGCTCTATTGAAAGTAGTTGGGATATTTCTGAGTCTAAAAGGCATCCTAACATAAACATATGGCCCCCATGGGATGATGATATCTTTTCTTTATCCTTAGGATGGATGGATATTTGGTTATAACCACTAAATCCTTCCATGAAGCTATAGAGTGTATGTCCAACCACTTCTTCTATAAACTATTTTGCAAAGGGCATAGGGAACCCATCCGACATTGTTATCTTGTGAAGTGCTCTAAAATCCACATATATTCTGATTTTGTTTATATATTTTTTGGGCACAATGACCATGGGTGAGAACCACTATGAATGGCCACTAGAATAATAATTCTAACATCCTCCATTTTTTGGATCTCTAGGTAGGTAGCTTCAACCTACTTTGGATTCAATTTGTAGCTTTTCCCCCTTATTGCTTTGGATTCTTCTTTGATAGATAAAAAAATACTAACCTCATTTTTAATGGATTTTGTTAGTCTTGAAGCCTCAAATTCCATAGGAGCATGGGCTATTTGTGACTTCTCAAGCTCCTTTTGGGCCCTACTGAATGCATGCCCATTGGCTTCACTTGTGCTTATAAGCTCTTCTTTTGACTGTGTCTCTTCACTTGGAGTAGTTCGAACATCAAACGTACCCTTTTTCTTGTTTAGTTCATTTGTATTTCACTCTTGGCATTTTTCTTCTTGAGGGGCTTCCCCCTTATTCCTTGTCTTCATAACAAAAGACTCAATTTCTTCTAGATATACCACCCTAACAGATGGTGATGGCATGATGATTTCTTATGCAACTCCTTTCTTACTCATAGAGATCATTTGAATATGAGGCCTTGATATGGATGCCTTGTTCTTTGGGCAACAAATGGTATAGTGGTCTCTAGCTTTTCCGAAAATTTTGCAAGGAGGAGAATCCTCTGGTAGAGGATACTTGCTTTGATAATGTCCACACCTCCCACACCTTAAAACAATGATTGGTCTTCTGGGCCCATTTCCAAAATTACCCCGAGGACATAGGTTGTGGATGTTACCTTGACTTGGTGGAGTAGCCATTATAGTTGGTGGTGGCTGGACTCGTTCTTGTCCCCATTATGCTTATGTAGGAATTCCTCCTGAGTGACACTCTTGGGCTTCATGGCTAGGTTGCCTGCATAACTGGCAAGTCAGACTTAAAAGAGGGCAGCCACTTACCACATGATCATGTCTGCTACACATGGTGTACCATACTCCACTTTTGATGCCATTTCCGCAAAGTTCTTTTAGCTCATGTCGTAATTACGCCAATTCTTGTACATGGACCTCCTATTCCTTCTGTAGTTTTAAGGCTTCAATTTCACACCTTAGTTATGTCACTGCACTTAGTTCTTCTTTATGGGGCTTGTTTCTTCTCAAGTTCTCAAGATCTTTCCTCAGTTTTGTTACTGGGTCTTCATGTTCCACAAGGTATGAAAGGCTAGAAGAGTCAACTCCATATTGATATCTAATCTGCTCCAACCTTTTTGCTATGGTAATAGATTCATAAATTGTTGCATTGGGGAGCACCAATTCCTTGATCTTGCACTATGTGGATATTGAAAGTGGTTTAGCAGTCACTTTTTCACACAAAAAATCATGGGGAGGATATGGTAGTTTAACCATAAGTGCTTTGGCTCTATCAACAAATTTAGAAAATGTCTCCCCTATACCTAGTCATAAGTTCTCTAAGTCTTTAGTGATGTCTTTCTCTATGTTTCCTTGTTGCAACTCTGCTTTGAAGGCATCCTTCATTTAGTCCAAAGTAGAAAAATGGTTGTTAGTACTTTGGTTAAACCATTTGTTTGCTAGACCTTCCAATGTTGCTGGAAAGAGGATTAGAAATGCATCTTCTCTTCACATTAACACGCTTGTTTTACATAGGGGTGAAAATTGTCTGGCATGCTCATCATGGTGTTCATATGCTAATCCTCTAAAGGAAGAAAATTTGATGTTTAATCATGAAAGCAAAATTTCTATGTCTACTTGCATCTCTTCACTTGATGATGTGGATGAAGGAGGACTGACTGACCCACAAGAGACTTTGGTTCTTGTTGTTTTGAAATAAAATCTTAATGTTCGTGACCGAGTTGCAATCATGAGCCCTGCATCCCATTCTTAGGCTAAATTCCAAAAAAAAGAAAAAGTTACCTCTTCAATCACATTGTCTACACCTTTGCACTTCTTCTTCACTTTGTTTTTGTGATTCTACTATGCTCAAGCTACCTCATCCCACTCCATATGCCAAATTTTGTTGGAGGATTCTTTAGTTCAAAGGGGCTTGAAAGTTTGTAGGAGAAAAATGAAGAAGAAGAAGAAAGACAATTTGCACCCGAAGCCTCTTTGCCTTGATTAGCATAAAAGATTACAATATTTGTGTAGAATAAGACAAAATGTTTTCTATGCATAGCAGTTAAGGCAAAGAAATACACATGCAAGTACACAAAATATCACAATTTCTTGTGCAGTCAACCTTTGTGCTGGTCCTTCACCTTGTCCAATAGCTTGATCTTGTGCACTTGTAAGCTGTCGGAAAGGACCTCCTCATTTGTAATATACCCTGAAAAGTCGCACGCATAAGGTGTAGCGAAAAAGTTGTAACGTTTGACAAATTAATGAAAGAAGAGTCACGTGATCCAATGGGTATCGAGTCGCCGGACTGTTCGTCTGGGCGAGAGCCTGTAGTGGAGTGCGGGTTTGTTGAAATTCTGTGTAATTCGAGTACTTGTTGATTCTATGGTTAAGCTTAATAGTTAATTAAGTCTTTAACAAAGTATTAAAGATTGACGGATTAATGTCGTACGTGAGGAAGTACACAATCAATTGTGCGATAGTATTGAGATGTTTTGTAACATATTCCAAAACAGTTAATGCGTGAGAGTTTGTGAAGTTGGATATAATGAATCTATAGATTCGGGAAAATACAAATAGGGCCTCTGTTTACAGACCCCTAACCATCCCAAGAACCTAGAGTTGAATAAACTTTGAACAGTTAAGGTCTAACACTGGTTAACACTGGTGCCGTCTGTGGGAAATGGAGTAGCTAATTGAAGAAGAAGGTTAAGGTTCGAAGAAGAATCCTTTGATATATGCAGGTAACACGCTCCGGTGAATCGTACCCCAAATACCACAGAGATCAACATCCCTGGGCAGTTCCGAACTTATTAGGAATATCCCCTGGTGGTAGAAGTGCAGGACAATTAAGTTCAATTGCAGAAGGATCAGTTCAGCCAGACAGCGGCAATTTCGATGGTAGTTCGGTAGCACACAACGAGAGTCCGGTGCGTTCCGATGAGAGTTCAGTCCTTTCTGAAGAAAGTAAGGTGATTTCTGGTTATACTGCAGTGTAGTTGGAGACAATTCCGTCTCATCCGGTCACAATTCGGTCGCTTTCGATGAAAGGTTCATGTTATCCGGTGAGAACGCTTCCCGGTGACAGTGCAACCGGGTCCGGTGAGAATTCGGTGATTTTCGGTGAAAGTTCGATATTACCTGGTGGCGATTCGAAGTTTTTTGGTGAAATTACGGTGCGGTTTGATGAAAACTTACTGCGTTCACCATTTTTCGGTGCAAGTTTAGCCAATTTCGACATTAAAGTTGAGGAAGGGCTGCTAGATTTTGAACTAAGTAATCGGTTCAACGATATCTTAGAACCGGAAAGTGAGCACGTTGACTATACAGTCCCTGAATATCAAGAGATATCTCCCCAAAATTCTGGTAACAACAATGACGCCAACAACAACAGTACCATGAGTGGCTCATAACAACAACAACAACAACAACAACAACAATAGATTGTTCCACCGCGTCCGGTACCAGCGGGGGTTATATACACAAAATTTGGAGGTTTTTCGGGAGATGATCCCGATGCGCATGTGCAGACTTTGAGATTAACTATGCAATTCTGAATCACCCAACAGACCCTGCGTATAAAGCTATTGTGTTCCAATCAACTCTGGTTAATGAAGTTGCACGATGGCTAACCGAATATGATTTGAACCACTTCTTGCAGTATGATGATGTGAAGGATGCTTTTCTGCAACGATTTCGGTTAAAGAGAAACCCAGTCGAAATCTTTGATTACCTGCAGAATAATAGGAAGAAGCCACATCAAAATGTATAGGATTATGCAACGCTATTTCGGACTCATTTAAGGCAGCTACCACTAGCACATGCGAATTTACCGGACAACGTTATCACTCAGTGGTTCATCAACCGATTAAAGCCCCAACTGAAACAGATCATGATCATACGGTGTGTGGGTGGAATGACTTTGGATGCCGTCATCGCTATGGTGTTATAATTAGAAAACAAAGTGGGTGGATTCACCGAAGATATAGAGTGGTTGAAAGCGTCCAGGCAATCCAACGAGGATCCTTTGAAATAGATATATTGTACCAAATGCAAAAATCCAGGGCACAGCACCTCAACATGCGTGCTGAATCAATTGTATTGTGCCATTTGCCATACAACAGACCACACCACAGAGACTTGTCCGTATAATGCAAAGGTACAGAACAGAGTAGCTATTAATGCCATCATTCAAGAACAAGGGCAACCGGCCAGCCATTATGTACCACCACAGATGAGGAATACCCCGTACCAGGGATACAAGAATTATAGAGGAGGACGGGCAAATAATTTTGGACAAGCTCGGTAGAATGCAAGTCCATCCGGAGAAGGTGCATCTTCCCCATCCCCTAAATGTCATTTTTGTGGCAAAATTGGGCATATCCGAAGGTTTTGTAAAGATGCGGCCGAGTACGATAAAAAGAAAAAGGAACGACAACATCCAATGGCGAATATGGTGTATATTTCGACAGTAGACACGCAAGCAGCAGTGGTCCAAACACATTCCGAAAAACAATTACAGCGAGTTGCCGAGATTTTTGAACCGGGAATTCGTGAACAACAGAAGGTGTTTACAAAAGCAAGCAAGTGGGCTACGCATGAACAAGCTATTTTCCTTGATCCAATTCCGGTGACGCAGCGAAGCATACCACCGAAAGTACCAGAAGGGCGAAACAGGACTCATACAGTACCGGAGCCAATACCGGAGACCGTACCAGAAACATAAAAAATTGATTCGGTGTGGGATGTTCTGTCCAAGGCATCAATTACATTGCCCTTGGGTCAATTATTGGCTTTGGTCCATGGAGTGCGTCAACAGTTCCAGCAGCAGGTCAGTCCAGGATCCTCGAGTGCTCCAGCAATAGCCACAATCCAACCGGAACTGGACCCAATGGTGGACCATACGGTACCCCTGATTATGGTATGGTACAAAAACCATAAAATCCCCCAAGTTTTAATTGATGGCGGATCTCGTGTAAGCATAGCAACAACATCGCTTTGTAAACAGATGGGGTGGATGCAAATTGAACTTGTTCAATTCTTTGTATGCATGGCTGATCAATCTCGAGTCCATCCGGTGGGCTTGGTGCACGATATTCCGATTACTCTACACTGGGTTGTCTTCAAAATGACCTTCGTTGTGCTGGACTTACCAGAATCTAGCTTGGACTATAATCTGCTCTTTGGACATCCCTGGCTAAAACAAGCTAAGGTAGTGCAAGACTAGTCAGCACATGAATTAGTTTTTAAAAATAACCACCGGAAATATGTTGTTCCAGTGGACGATATGAAACCTTGTGACTCACACCCACGACCATACCTAGCGGAGCCTGTACACATGTTGGATGGTCTCTCCGATGATGAAAAGAAAGCTTTTCTTACAGCCAACAAGGATCTGATGGCACTTGGCACTGTAGATTTACAAATGGTGGCTGATAACTGGAGTCCGGCAGTCTGTACGATGTTCCCACTAATCGGTGAGAACGAGTCAAGTACAGATCAGACCTTGGATGATACGATGCTCCAACAATTACTTTCGTCCGGAGATGATATGGAGATGCCCCGACAGTTCTATATCGGAAAATCAATTGGCTACCTGCAATTTAGGTGATCACACCAACCCACGACCAGTAAAAATTAAGGTGGGACTCTCCGAGACCTTCCAGGATAACTTGTTGCGGTTGCTACGAGAGTTCTCTGATGTGTTTGCATGGGATTATCGGGATATGAAGGAGTGGGACCCGCGGATTTATCAACACAGGGTGGTACTGAAACCAGATGCCCGCCCTATTAAACAACCAAGCTACAGGATGAATCCTAATTATGCGGCCCATGTTAAAGCAGAATTGGATCGATTGCTGAAGGTTGGGTTTATTGTCCCCATCGAGCATGCAGAGTGGATTTCTCCTATTGTCATAGTCCCTAAGAAGAATAAGCAATTACGGATATGTGTAGACTATCGGAAACTAAATGCAGCTACCGTACCTGATCCATTCCCTCTGCCGTTTTTGGACAAAATGCTAGATGATGTGGCCGGACAAGAGATGTACTCCTTTTTAGATGGATAGAGTGGATATAACCAAGTCCGAATGGCGGAACAGGACATTCCAAAGACCGCATTTATTACAAACTGGGGTGTTTATGCATGTACAGTGATGTGGTTTGGTCTCCGGAATGCTCCCAGTACGTTTCAATGTTATATGCAAGAAATTTTCTCTCCTTATCCCACCACCTTTATGAGAGTGTATTTGGATGATTTCTCTTTATCCGGTGATACTTTCGCGCATCTGTACCATTTACGGTGCTGTTTTTCGAAGTGTAGAGAATACCGTTTGTGTTTGAATCCAAATAAATCTGTATTCTCTGTATCCTGTGGCAAGTTATTGGGAAACATTATTTCAAAACGAGGGATTCAAGTTGATCCAGATAAGGTGAAGGCCGTACTCGAGGCACTGCTCCGAAGACACCCAAAGAAGTGATGCATTTCTTGGGACAAATCTGGTGGCATGGACGACACTTGCGGTGGCTTGCTCATCTGGCCACACCCCTCCATCGACTGATCACTAGTACTCCTCGCCAATTTGAATGGACTGAAGCCTGTCAGTTGTCTTTTGACCGCTTGAAATCGTTGTTAACGCAGGCACGTATTCTCCAAGCGCCGAATTGGGAATTGCCATTTCATGTCTTTGTGGATGCTTCCGACATTGCCATTGGTAGTGTACTGATGCAGCAGACGGATAAATGGTTTCATCGAGTCTATTATGCGAGCCGCAGATTGGCCTCGGGAGAGCGCAACTATTCAGTTACCGAATGAGAATGCCTTGGCTTAGTGTATTCGGTGAAGAAATTTCGACATTATCTGTTAGGACGACGCTTCACATTTCATGTAGATCATCTCGCATTGGTGTACCTTGTGCGTCAACAGCATCTGGGAGGCCGGTTAGCCCACTGGGTATTGTTGCTTCAAGAGTTTGACTATTCAGTAGTACATCGTCGAGGGTCAGCACACGTGCTTAGACTTTCTCTCTCGGTTGGATTCTGGTGAACTTCCGGAAGGAGTTGATGATACAACACCCGCTATTTACGCAGCAGAGATGGTACAGGATGATCAACAGGAATTGTCAGTACCCTCTTCTTACTACGAGACTTTGCTTCTGTTCTTGACCAGTGGATGTTCGTCTGGCACGACCTCTTCCGTTGCTCGATGAAGATTAGCCATGTATAGTCGACGATTTCGGCTAATTGTAGGGCAGTTATATTATATGGATCACTCAGGCGTGTTGCTCCGATGTGTTCCCCCACATGAAATTGCTTCCGTAATTACAATGGCTCAGTCTGCCCCAACCGGAGGACATTTTGCGGTTGACCTGACACACCGGAAGATCCTACAGAGTGGTTTATGGTGGCCTACGATGTACCGTGATGTAACCCAGTACGTGCGGTAGTGTGATGCGTGTCAATGATCCGGTCAACCTTTACAACGACATCTCTTTCCACTCCAACCAGTTGTGCCTCTTGAACCCTTCCAGAAATGGGGTTTGGATTTTATAGGGCCAATTACACATAACAAATACATTATGACCTACACGGATTATGCGACTCGATGGGCCGAAGCTTGGGCTCTTTGGTCAGCTACAGCTGTTGCGGTAGCTAAATGTTTGATGAAGGATATTTTTCCACGCTATGTGTTACCCTTGGAGATAGTAACTGATCAAGGTACACACTTTGCAAATACATTAATGCAGGTGCTTACTCAAACCTTCTAGATTGTGCATAAGTTCAGTTCACCCTACTATCCATGAGCAAATGGACTCGTTGAAAGCACCAACAAATCTCTGTTGAACATCTTAAAGAAACTGGTATTAGATTGTCCAGAGAGATGGGACCAATTTATCCCTGTTGTACTATGGGCTTATCGTACCACATACAAAGTGGCAACCGGAACAACTCCCTTCAAGTTGGCCTATGGATTCGAAGCGATTGCTCCTATGGAACGGGTGGTTCCTAGTCTGCGGGTGGCCCTCGAATGGAAGCTATTACCGGAAGAATCTTTTCCATTTCGATTGGAGGCTTTACGGTCTCTGGATGAACAACGTCTTGAGAGTTTCCTGGTGCTCCAGGAAGTGCATCTTAGACATGCCAAAACCCATGATCATTTCTTTAAAACCCCTGTGTTTACGGTAAACCAATTAGTACTCTTTTATAATGCTAAGTCTAATAGGTCCGTCGAAAAGTTTAAATTGCGTTGGTTCGGTCCCTACCATATTACCGAACAAGTGGGCCCTGCAACTTTTCGATTATCCACCTTAACCGGTGTCCTACTACCTAAAGTGATCAATGGCTCCAAGTTTCGCCCCTATTATCCATCACCTCCGTCTTCATGATGTGTCATCGGTATTTTTAGTTCTTTTCTTTTACCATTTTTCTCACTGGACTTTCTTTCCTTACCTCTGTGTTTCTGTTGACCGATTGACCGTAATTGTTGCCTTTTCCTACCTAATCATGATTAGTGGTCACCTTCTGTGTCTTTGATTATCTTAATGGGCACATGTTGCCATTATGTTGGCATATTTCCAATACTGCGTTATGATTAGGGTTCTTACCGCCTGATTTTTCCAATGTTTCTACTTAATCTTGTTCTTCCTGCTGTTAGTCGCTATTCTGCCCTTATGTGTTTGCGACCCTTGCGTGCTTTGTGTTTTCGATTGTTTTTGAGTGCGCCATGGAAGCTCTTTCGAACATCGTAACCTTCCGTGCGGGTCTCACTCCGGATGTGAGTGAGTACTTGCGTGCTCTAGGGCTCTTGGCTTTGCTAAACTGCCTTGGCATTCAGTGGAGTGTCATCCCTGCTGTGCGCAGATTATATCTGCCATAGCCGCCATGCCTGCTACCGAGCAATGCTGGCCATTAACGTGTTTAAACCCTCGTGTTGTCGTTACGTTCAACACTGTCGCTAAGGGGTTCTGTCTTCCTCAGGAGGGATTGGTCGATGGACCGCTTCTTCCTATTGCGACAATGAAAGAACTGTTTCCCCGGCACTCATCTAATGAGTTTGCCATTCTTTGTCGTCCTGAACCCGAGCGCACCACGCTTCAATTTCTTGTAGCAGCCTTAAATCTTCAGAAACGAACTTACGGTATCTCCCGCCCGTTCTATTCCATGATAGACACTACCTCTAGAGAAACCGTCGATTTCACATCCTTTTTCTTCCGACGCATTCACCGCGAATGCTTAGCGGTTTCCAAACAGTTAGCTAAGCAAGAGATTCCTCATACCCACTTGCCGCATCTTCTCACCCTTCTTCTTCCCGTGATCCAAGCAGCGCAACCGCCTCCCAGAAACACTTTGCTTATGCATGAGGAGTCTACGCAGATGATGGAGGATGATGATGATGAAGACTTGCTACATTTCTTCCAGCGAAAACGAAGACGTCTTAGCCCATTGCAAAGCCAAGTGCAGGAGTCAACCGCAGTTCACGAGGTTAAGATCTTTCATGATACAGCCACAACTCTACAGCGCACATCGGCACAATCTTCTCCTAGCAAGCAGCAGGAGCCCGATGTGATGATGGAAGATGTCGTTGAAGTTCAACCGCAGGATATCCTAAAGCAATTGGATGTTGAACCTCTGACGAGGACAGTGGAAGACACCGCTGTCAGTGCATGCCATCGTTCTTCTCCACCAGTCGCCGACGATCAAGTAGATACGGTCCAGCAACCGACCGGTAATGAAGAAGCGGTTACCGGAGTTGTTTTGTCAGAACCTCAGAACGAGACCGGAATAGTCCTCGTTCCGACCTCTCTTATCCCCCTTCCTCCTCCAACCACCCATCTTGATGCTGCTGAAGTTCCTCCCGCTGCGCTTTCAACTGCCCTTCGTGAGGCATCGACCAATTTCCTATCCTCTCCTGACTACTCTCCACCATCATCACCTCACCTCCTCTCTGCCTCATTGTCACAGCCTCCTTCTTCTCTTCCTCTAGCAGTAATGTTCACTGAATTGGCATCCATGGGCCAATTACTTATTCAATTCTCTCGGCAGTTGCCTCTTCAAATGAAGATGGCTCACCAATCTCTTCAATAGGAGCTGCAGCGTAAAGTCGATATCCTGGAAGCTGATATAGCACCCCTTCAAGAAGAAGTGCTCGCTGCGAAAGCTAAGACCAATTCCTACGCGGATTCGTCTTTTGCAAGCCGAATTGAATGAGAAGGACGTTCTCCTTGCTGCTCGCGATGAAGAGATTTCTCAATTGAAACAAATGGTGAATGATAAAGAAGATGCCATGATTGCGTTAGGAAATCTGCTGGAGGATACACGTGCAGATCTTGCTTTGGTGGAGCAAAAAGGACAGGAAATGGCAGACCTTGCTATGCGAAACACTGAAGAGTTAAAGAAGGTGTCCGAAGAACTTTTCCAGAAGAGTCGTGATTTGGAAGCAGAGATTGGCCTACAGATTAACCTAAAAAAGGAGATGGAAGCTATTAAGAAGGAGAGAGACGCTTATTACAAAACTTCAGAGAAGAGAGAAGCAATTGGGAGTTCAGGCAGATAGGCTCTCGCGCATTGATGCAGAAATAGCTGAAATTAAATTATGCAGAGATGCTGCTCTTGCCAACGAATTTTATCTCCAGGAATCATTTTTGCAGACACAGACGGAATCACTAATAAGTCAGATCATAGCTGCCAGTTCAATGAGAATTGATGCACAGTTGATTGAGCCTGACATTTTGAAGAATTGTTAGATTCCCTAAAGCAGAAGATTACTCGTACATTTAAATTAGCTCGAACTATGTATGTACAGGGCATCATCGATGAACCTTGACTGTGTAATTACCATTTTGGGTTCGAGTCCACCGTGCGTGCCAGTGTAAGCTGCCGGAAAGGAACTCCTTATTTGTAATATACCCTGAAAAGTCGCACGCATAAGGCGTAGCAAAAAAGTTGTAACGTTTGACAAATTAATGAAAGAAGAGTCGCATGATGCAGTGGGTATCCAGTCGCCGGACTGTTCGTCTGGGCGAGAGCCTGCAGTGGAGGGCGGGTTTGCTGAATCTGTGTAATTCGAGTACTTGTTGATTCTGTGGTTAAGCTTAATAGTTAATTAAGTCTTTAACGAAGTATTAAAGATTGACTTATTAATGTGGTACATGAGGAAGTACACAGTCAATTGTGCGGTAGTATTGAGATGTTTTGTAACAGATTCCAAAACAGTTAATGCGTGAGAGTTTGTGAAGTCGGATATAATGAATCTGTAGATTCGGGAAAATACAAATAGGGCCTCTGTTTACAGACCCCTAACCATCCCAAGAACCTAGAGTTGAATTAACTTTGAACAGTTAAGGTTTAACACTGGTTAACACACTCCTTGCACTTCAAGCTTCCAATTAGTTTGAAGGCTTGTTCATTTCTACTGTCAACTTGCAAAACCTCCTTGATGATACTTTTCCACACTTTAGTTGGTCTCTTAGTTGCTCTGCGCACTCTCTATATGCTTTGTCACCTCCTTTGCGCACTTTGTCTCTCTCTTTGCATACCTTGTCTCTTTGCATACTATCTACTCTTGTTTTGTCTTGCTCTCACAATGTAGTGGATGCGCTTGCTCCCTTAGTCTATCTCCAAGAATAATGCCCTTTATGGGTGTCGATTCCTCTTATGTACAACGCTTCACTTCTCAACTATTTATCTATCTTGATGCTTACTTTGTTGTCCCATGAACCTTCTCAATGTCTTGTGACTTTATGGAAAACTAAAATTTGAATTGGGGGCCACACATGAGCTCTTGCGTATCATCTTCACTTCCTCTTTTCCACTTTTGATGTTAGTTTTTCTAGAATATGTCCACAAGGAAGGGTTCACCTGAACCCTTCGTAACAATGTAAAAGCCTTAAAAACCCTTCAAAAAGACCTTTTTGCAACTTGCATTTAACTTTTCTTGCAAGACCATTGTGAACAACTTATTTTTGCACTACCTGTACATCCATGTCCTTGGCCACTTGCTCACCACCTCTGCACCACTTTGCGAATTCATCACTTTGACGTGGCTCATAATCTTCATTACGCAAATTGTTGTGTATATGACCTCCCCCAAATAGCTTTTGGGTATGCTCATTTCATTGAGCATACTTCTTGCCATCTTTGCTATGTATTTATTATTTCTCTCTATTGCATTTGTGGAGAACACTTTGATGTCCTTCTATAAGACTAGTGTTAAGGTCATCTGCATATCACCTTTGAATGCCCAGGTGAGTTCTAATAAAATTCATGAGGGATTATCCTCTTAATGCACAACCAAAGTGCACTCAACTAAACCTAGGATCCTATCTCTCAATGGTAGGCTCTTTGTGTTTTGAAACTTTCTCTAAGTTGAATAAAAAATGGATCCAAAGACTTGAATCACACACACCATATTTAGAAAGATTTCCAATGACTCTTAGATAACTTGAAATGGGTTAAATTTCACCTCTCTATTAATTATACCAAGATAAGCAATCAAAGTTCTCATGGTGAACGAGGTTGACAATCACTTAAAATTCTCTAGTTCTCAAGTACATCCAAAGGTGAAACCCTAGAATTTAAATGAGATGAATACACTCAAAGATACACTATATATCCAAAATAACTCAATGTATTCATGATAAAAATACTAAGAGGAAAAGCACATCAAAAGGTGTTGACAAATGTAATTCATTAGCTAGAGATAATGAGATTATTTTTTTTTGGTTTTGCACTAAAATAATCTAGCAAGTGAGCAACTAAAGCTAGAGGGAGGCTACTTGAAAGTGTTTATTTCTCAAAACTCACATAGCAAGAATGTCCATGTATGACTTGATTCATATTTTCCTCAAAAAGACATGTACAAAATGTAGTTATTTGATTGGTTGATCACATGTGAAAGTTGTCTTAACCTTTCTCCAATTGAAGTCTTCGTAATTGCAGTAAATTTGGCTTACTCAAATGACTATAACTTAAGCAACCCAACTTTGTTGATGTAGCACTTTTTGCTTCTTCTCTTCCAAGCAATGGACCATGCACACTCTCACCCCTATGCACAAGGGATTCTCCTCATAATGGTTAATACATGCCCATATGCATGATGGAACAAACACATGGATTCCAATGCATGTAGCACATATAATTCGACATGTTCTAGATAAGATACGTGGGATGATCATATCTTATGCTTATTAGATATCGAAGGATCTAGGTTTAAAGAATCACATCAAGCAAACTTTAGGTGTTTTTTCTCTTTGATTGCTCTTTAGTAAATGTTCGATTGCTCAAAGAACAATATGCAAGTGTCAATTAGATTATTGGTTTATGAACATCTATGAAGTCTCTAATATGATTCCCAAGGAAATACTTCTTGGCATACTATAGACTTGACGTATCCTAAATTATGTGATTTGGGATACCTAAGCTTTATACCAATATCTTTTGGGATAAGATAAATTCCCTAGAGGCGTTTTACACAAGTTCACTAGTAGCATTGGGACAAAGCAAGTTTTCCCTTTGTTTACATCTCTCTCTCTCTCTCTCTCTCTCTCTCTCTCTCTCTCTCTCTCTCTCTCTCTCTCTCTCTCTCTCTCTCTCTCTCTCTCTCCCTTCCCCTCTCCCTCTCCCTCTCCCTCCCCTCCCCATCCCTCTCTCTCTCTCTCTCTCTCTCTCTCTCTCTCTCTCTCTCTCTCTCTCTCTCTCTCTCTCTCTCTCTCTCTCTCTCTCTCTCTCTCTCTCTCTCTCTCTCTCTCTCTCTCTCTCTCTCCCTCCCTCCCTTTCTCCCTCCCTCCCTCCCTTTCTCCCTCTCACCCTCTTCCTCCCTCTCACCCTCTCTCTCTCTCCCTCTCACACTCTCTCCCTCTCACCCTCTCTCCACCCCCCTCTCTCTCTCCACCCCTCTCTCTCTCTCTCTCTCTCTCTCTCTCTCTCTCTCTCTCTCTCTCTCTCTCTCTCTCTCTCTCTCTCTCTCTCTCTCTCTCTCTCTCTCTCTCTCTCTCTCTCTCTCTCTCTCTCTCTCTCTCTCTCTCTCTCTCTCTCTCTCTCTCTCTCTCTCTCTCTCCCCCCCCCCCCCCCCTCCCTCCCTCCCTCCCTCCCTCCCTCCCTCCCTCCCTCCCTCCCTCCCTCCCTCTCTCTCTCTCTCTCTCTCTCTCTCTCTCTCTCTCTCTCTCTCTCTCTCTCTCTCTCTCTCTCTCTCTCTCTCTCTCTCTCTCTCTCTCTCTCTCTCTCTCTCTCTCTCTCACTCTCTCTCTCTCTCTCCCTCCCCTTCCTCCCTCCCTCCCTCCTCCCCCCTCCCTCCCTCCCTCCTCCCCCCCGTCGCTCCCTCCCTCCCCCCCCCCCGGTCGCTCCCTCCCCCCCTGTCGCTCCCTCCCTTCCCCCCCCCCCCGTCGCTCCCTCCCTCCCTCTCTCTCTCTCTCTCTCTCTCTCTCTCTCTCTCTCTCTCTCTCTCTCTCTCTCTCTCTCTCTCTCTCTCTCTCTCTCTCTCTCTCTCTCTCTCTCTCTCTCTCTCTCTCTCTCTCTCTCTCTCTCTCCCCCCTCCCCCCTGTCTCTCCCCCTCACTCTCACCCCCCTCCCCCCCCCTCCCTCTTTCCCTCCCTCCCTCTCTCTCTCTCTCTCTCCCTCTCTCTCTCCCCCTCCCTCTCCCCCCCCTCTCTCTCTCTCTCCCCCTCCCTCTCCCCCCCCTCTCTCTCTCTCTCCCACCCTCCCTCTCCCCCTCTCTCTCTCCCTCCCTCTCTCCCCCTCCCTCTCTCCCCCTCTCTCTCTCTCCCTCACTCCCCCCCTCCCCCTCTCTCTCTCCCTCACTCCCCCCCTCCCCCTCCCTCTCTCCCTCCTCCCCCTCTCCCCCCCTCTTTCTCTCCCTCCCTCCCCCCCCTCTCTCTCCCTCTCTCTCTCTCTCTCTCTCTCTCTCCCTCTCTCCCTCTCTCTCTCTCTCTCTATCCATTCGTGGCTCACCATGCATATCCCACCCCGTCACCATACAGCCACGAGTCCATACCACCATTCACTTTAGACATGAGCTAGCACATATCTATAGCTCCCATGTTCGAGAGCACATCTACTCCCTTGATCCCTTTGCCTCCTTGGACACCCTCACCACCCACTTCTCCTCGATCCTCCATACATCTTCTACTCTCAACTTCCCATACACGACCCACAACACTGCACATTCGACACTGCTGGGGCATACACCCCATAATAGATGGTACGATGAGGAGTGTAGGAGACTATACCGACATCTCAGAGCACATAGTATCTTGGGATCCATCACAGAGAGGGAGGCACGACGACAGATGAGAGCCCTCACACGCCGGAAGCGGAGAGCTTTCAAGGAGGGACAAGAGGCAGAGTTGATCGACCTTCTCATGAGTAGGGATTATGCCACCGTGCGGAGGGCACTACGTGAGCCACGCCCACCTACACCCACAACAGATCCTCTGACTTGGCACACCTACGCCCAGAGGTTATATGACGTCCCAGGACAGCCACCATTGCCGACTCCTTCCACACCGTGTCCTGTGATATCCACCCTCTTCACGACAGGCATGGTACGACAGGCCATCCATAGGCTACAGCATGGCCGTTCAGCAGACCACACGGGGCTACAGGGAGAGCACTTTATATATGCAGTAGATGTAGTTTCCCACTTGATCGCCCATCTCTTCAACCGTGCTTTGGTTGAGGGATTACCCGACGCATGGACTATGCATACCATTACGCCTATCCATAAGTCCGGCGATATGATGGACCTAGGGAACTACATGACTATTATGATAGGCCATATCTTGGCCAAGATCTATGGGGCAGTACTAGAGGCAAAGCTCAGTACACACGCTGAGGCAGCTTGGATCAAAGCACCCGGCCGGGCAGGCTTCCGCCGCACTTTCTCCACCATCGACCACATCTTCGTGCTTCGTTGCTTGATTGAGAGCGTGAAGGCGAGGAAGCAGAGACTATACTGTTGCTTTGTGGATTTCCGCAAAGCCTTCGACATGGTCCCTCGAGAGAGACTACTATGGAGGCTCCAGGAGTTGCAGCTACCATCAGACATGCTATGGGCCATCCATGCTTTGTATGCACGAGTCACAGGCAGGGTACGCTACCCTGGCGGTCTATCAGACAGCCTTGTTAGCACCATTGGTGTGAAACAAGGTTGCCCTCTCTCACCCACTCTCTTCGGTCTCTACATCGACGAGATCACGGAGTATATACAGCGAGCAGGAGGGCGAGGAGGAGACCTCGGAGGTATGCCAGTACACATCCTATTATATGCTGATGACATTGTCCTTCTTTCAGAGTCACAGGAGGGGTTGCAGTCACATTTACAGGCGCTCGATACCTTCTGCATGGAGAGAGGACTCACAGTGAACCTTGGCAAGACCAAGATCATGATCTTCCATACCTCCAGGACAGTACGCCATCGTGCCTCTTTCACGGCAGCTGGAGGACAGATAGAGGTAGTGGACTCCTACGTCTACCTAGGTGTCACCTTCTCGAGCAGCACAGGGGTATTCTCCATGGCACAGGCCGCGAGAGATAGATTGACGCGAGGCTATGCGGCACTTGCAGGATTGGAGAGACACTGCTTTCAAAGACATTTTCAGGAGCCCCGGACTAAGGGGTGGCTCTTTGACACTCTAGTGACACCCGCATTGATGTACGCAGCGGCAGTATGGGCACCAGGGATCACAGAGGCGATGTGGGCGCGGATTGAGAGGCCCCAGGTCACCATGATCTCACGCTTGCTGCGCAGCAAGCCCTCCGTTCCACACGACATTATATGAGCTGAGCTTGGCACACCACCGATGCTTGTGGAGGCCCTCTTCCAGTTGGTGACCTTTATTCTGAGAGTTAGAG
Source organism: Ceratopteris richardii (assembly GCA_020310875.1). Classification (NCBI taxonomy): domain Eukaryota; kingdom Viridiplantae; phylum Streptophyta; class Polypodiopsida; order Polypodiales; family Pteridaceae; genus Ceratopteris; species Ceratopteris richardii. Next base: position 70,558,518 of record CM035437.1, on the reverse strand, counting down.
AGCTCCCCACCAGCAGACTCACCAGGCTTGCATTTGAGAGCTCTAGACATTTGGCAGAGACAGGGCATGAGAGAGTATGGTATGCACAGGCTTACCGATGGTTAGCAGACCATGGCATGAGCATTACGGATCTCCCCCCTTTTCACTATTACCTCTCTGCCCCCCACATTACCCTCTCTCGTTCGGAGAGGAATAGGATCATCCGTCAGGACCTACTACAGATACACGTCAGGGAGACATGGATAGCACCATGGGAGCCTCTTCCCACAAAGAGGCAACACTACAGAGAGCACTTCCTGACTGTGACAGCGGATGGTTTCATTCAGAGACCACGATACATGGATACATATATGGCACCAGCTAAGAGAGTGGCCATTCGGCAGCTCAGAGTATCATCACACCAGCTCGAGATTGAGGTTGGGCGAGCCACACATACCCCGATAGATGAGAGATTATGCAGGATATGTAGAGAGGAGGTGGAGGACGAGGAGCACTACACATGTAGATGCCAGGCATACGAGGACATCAGAGACCGCTACCCACAGCTCTTCAGGGGGCCCAGAGAGATCAGGGCTTTATTGGGAACAGAGGACCAGCACCCTCTAGGTCGTTTCCTAGTAGAGCTCCAGCACCGCCGTGCATCACTCCTCCAGCAACAGATGGAGATACACCTGCCCCCCCCCTCACACTTATATTACAGATTTTTTCAGACCCACAGCCACCCGAGGACCCAGCTCGATGCGGGGTGTCACATTACACAGAGCAGAGGAGCTTAGACGACATCGTCGACGACCGAGACCCCCAATCCGGAGAGCCCGTCCACATCAGAGAGAGATTCAAGCGATTCACGCATGCCATGACATGGAGATACGGAGATGTCAGCAGCGCACCCCTATCGATTTGGACGCTCATAGTATTTTGAGGATCACCATGATGCCTTACCCACCGATGCATTATATCCTACATCCACTCCAGGCATTTAGTGGGTTGTGATACCATCGAGCCTTCCCTCCCTATGCATATCATATTTGTATCTTACCCATTGAGCATATAGAGTGCATACCCATAGCACCCCACACCCTTGATGCGAATTACTATCCACTCCTTTTATACCCGTTTGCGGTACTCACACTTTATTTTCCTTTTGGGATCACAGTGGATTGGATCATACTGATGTATATGTTTTGTCTCATAGGCCGAATTTGGCCTCTAATAGACGTTAAAAGGTCTTTCTTTCTCTCTCTCTCTCTCTCTCTCTCTCTCTCTCTTTCCCCCCTTCTCTCTCTCTCTCTCTCTCTCTCTCTCTCTCTCTCTCTCTCTCTCTCTCTCTCTCTCTCTCTCTCTCTCTCTCTCTCTCTCTCTCTCTCTCCCCCCCCCCCTCTCTCGCCCTCTCTCTCTCTCCCTCTCTCTCCCTCTCTCTCTCCCTCCCTCTCTCTCTCTCTCTCTCTCTCTCCTTTTACTTTGAGCCCTAACCCTAATCCTAACCCTTACCCTAACCCTAACCCTAACCCGAACCCGAACCCGAATCCTAACCCAAACCCGAACCCTAACCCTAATCCTCCCTCTCCCTCTTCTTCCATGGCTCCCAAGTTGGAGGAACAGTTGGCCACCTTAGAGCATACCCTCCGAGAGTTGATAGGAAAACATAAGAAAGAAGGAGATTCTGGACTGAACGGGATTACCCGCAGAGTCGTCGCCCTCGAAGCCAAGGTGGCAACCTTGGAGCAGGAAAACGAGTCCCTTCGGGACGAACTTCTTGCTATCCGCAAGCAGCACTCATGGGACCGGGAGGAGTTGCACACTGAGCTTACCGATATGAGAACGAAACTGGACAACATACTTGGGGAGGGGGAGATCACCCCACAGCTAGAGGACATTCGGGAAGAGCTTTTTGCTATCCGCAAGCAGCACTCACGGGACCAAGAGGAGTTGCACACTGAGCTTACCGATATGAGAACGAAACTGGTCAGCATACTTAGGGAGGGGGAGATCACCCCACAGCTAGAGGACATTCGGGACGAGTCCCTTCGGGAAGAGCTTCTCGCTATCTGCAAGCAGCACTCACGGGACAAAGAGGAGTTGCACACTGAGCTTACCGATATGAGAACGAAACTGGACAGCATACTTGGGGAGGGGGAGATCACCCCACAGCTATAGGACATTCGGGTGACTATCAAGAAGGAGTGCATGGAGGTGGTTCAGAGCGAGCTTGAGACTAAGAAAGATGGATGGGTCGAGGTTGTAAAAAAGAACCTTCGACAGGAGGCAAAGAAGAACAACCACCGTGAGGAGATCCACATAGTACACACCACCATTGAGGAGGAGCAGATGCGACACGCTCACAGGCTCAATGTTCACATCTCCGGCCTCACAAAGACAGATGGATCACCAGAGAAGGACGGGCGTCGCTTGTGCACACTACTTGGATACCGCGCAGATGAGCCTCTCCCTTTCACCAGAGCTTGGAGACCAAGACGGGAGACCACACGGAGCAGAGCACTTATCATTCAGTTCTCAGATGAGGCCAGGAGGAGAGACTTCCTCAGACAACGGGCGGTACTACGCACTACACCGGACACCCCTATCTATTTGGATAAGGACCTCACACGGATGCAGGTAGAGCACACATGCGCATGCATGCTGCGTGTCAGGGGAGCACTAGATTGTGCTCTTCGACTACAATAGACAAGATTTCAAAAATACATTTCAGATTACAAGAATACCCATGTAGGGTAAATAGTATAGGAATATGTAGCTCATACAAGAAGTCCCACAAGCCGGGACTATAGGTATAGATAACTCAGCTAGAGATGATACAGGAGATCCCACAATCCGGGATCGTAAGTATGGAACAAGATCTCTAGATTACAAGAACTCCCTTATGAGAGATGAACTAGATACAAGGAAGAACTCGACAAGATCTCGTACTACGAGATTACAAGAGGACAAGACTAGATATCCAGGATACAAGACTAGATAGGATTGGGACAAAGAACAAGATAAGAACAAGAACTGGAACTTGGAGAGTACTTACTTGGCGGTCACGACTCCTTGAGCTCCCAAGACTGGTATTGGTAAGACTGAGAATGAATGTGGCCAACCCCTCCTTATATCATTTTTGAAGGGCGGTTACCAAAGGCGGTTACGACATGATGATGTCATCGATTAGAAACAAGACGTCCGGGTGTCAGAATTCAGCAAATAGACAATCGATCTTGGGGTTTTGGCATGTTTTGGATGCAATAGAAGCATTAGTTTCTCCAAAATCTGAGCCAATCATGAGATATGGAAAGTCACATGGAATCTAAGGTTTAAGATGGTTTCCTTTGTGTCCATGGCATCACCTATCCCTCAAGCGACGAGTTCCACGAGGAGCGGTTATGTGACTCTGAAATCTTCTAGAACTTGAATCTTCATAGCACTTGGTCGTTGTAGAGATCTTGGTATATGGTACTAGAACATGATGATCATGGATATCCATGATGAAATTGGAAAGGGTTTTAGTATATCTAGGTGGAAAATCAAGGCCATGATTCTCATGATGGATAGTACTCCTCTTTTTATTCTGATGATGATCCTCTGATGTGGGATGGTGATTGTAGAAGTCCTAATTCCAACTTGCTTCTTCTTCTTAGGACATTTGAATACCATATGATCATGATCTCCACAATAAAAGCATAATCCATTGTCTTTCCGATGTTTTCTTTCCTTTGGTGTAAGTCGTCTGACCCCAATGTTATCCAAGTGCATGGGTTCTAGTTGAGATTCTTCTGACATGTATTGTTCAGGAACTGAGGTAAACTTGTATTCTCGATCATGAACAGAAATCTTCTCTTGCTTTCTCTCAAACAACCTATTGTCACACTCAATTGCTTCATTCATGAATTCATTCAAAGTATTTACCTCGGGCATGGTTAACATGAGGTCCTTGATATCATCACGTAAGTCATATGATCATGATCTCCACAATAAAAGCATAATCCATTGTCTTTCCGATGTTTTCTTTCCTTTGGTATAAGTCCCCAATGTTATCCAACTGAATGGGTTCTGGTTGAGATTCTTCCGACATGTGTTGTTGAGGAACTGAGGTAAACTTGTCTTCTCTTGCTTTCTCTCAAACAACCTATTGTCACACTCAATTGCTTGATTCATGAATTCATTCAAAGTATTTACCTCGGGCATGGTTAACATGAGGTCCTTGACATCATCACGTAAGCCCCATCGAAATTGGTTGATAAAATAATCCTCCTTCAATGTGAGATCACAAATGATTTGTCTGAATTCTGATGCAATAGGTGGACGAAGGCCTATTTCCTTGATGTAGCTTCCTTAGCTTTGTTTCAGCAACACGTGAACAATTCGTATCTCCAAATGAAGATGTGAACTCTCGAATAAAGGCCTTGAAATCATGCAAAATATCCATATCCTTCTCAAGGATAGGTGCAAACCATGAAAGAGCAAGACCACATAATAGAGTTCCCATGAGTCCCACTTAAGAAGCATCGTCTGGTACCTGTCTGGTTGCATCCTTATGAATAGCTTCACTTGTTGCACAAATCCTCGAAACTTTGATCTTGTCCCATCAAATTTCTCTGGCATGCTCACTTTTGGACTTTTCTTCATGTTAGTTATCATGGGGGTACTTGAAGAAGATTGATTTACAATGATCTGGAGCTCTTGAATTTGCCTTTGAAGTTATGTAACTACAACTTGAATATTTTGTTGTTGAATCCTTTGTTGGTTTTCTCATATCTTTTGGACTTGTTGAATGACTTTAAGTGCAGAAAAAAATTCTTCTCTACAATAGACAAGATTTCAGAAATACACTTCAGATTACAAGAATACCCACGTAGGGTAAATAGTACAAGAATATGTAGTTGATACAAGAAGTCCCATAACCCGGAACTATGGGTATAGATAACTTAGCTAGAGATGATAGAGGAGATCCCACAACCTGGGATCGTAAGTATGGAACAAGATCTCTAGATTACAAGAACTCCCTTATGAGAGATGAACTAGATACAAGAAAGAACTCGACAAGATCTCGTACTACGAGATTACAAGAGGACAAGACTAGATGTCCAGGATAAAAGACTAGACAGGACTGGGACAAGGAACAAGACAAGAACACGAACTGGAACTTGGAGAGTACTTACTTGGCGGTCACGACTCCTTGATGGTTACAACTCGATGATGTCATCGATGATGTCATCGACTAGAAAGAGGACCTCCGAGTGTTAGAATTCAACAAATAGACCGTCGATCTTGGGGTTTTGGTATGTTCCGGATGCAATAGAAGCATTAGTTTCTCCAAAATCTGAGCCAATCATGAGATATAGAAAGTCACATGGAATCTAAGGTTTAAGATGGTTTCCTGTGTGTCCATGACACCGCGTGTCCTCCAAGCCCGACGGAAGGGACATCGTGCCCTATACAGAGACGGTCGTGTCATCGTTGATGGACAGCCCATTGACTAGAGATTCGCGGCCTATGAGACAATACAACAGGAGGTGCACATTGCACTGGAATTGCAATGGATCTTTGTGGACACATCCAAGGCGCCTCGAGGAGGTGATGAAGGGCAGAGACATGATCTTCTTGACAGAGACACACGAGAGCCCGGGGAGGAGCCTACCGAGGATTGAGGGCTATATGTGGGAGTCAGCTCACTGCCGACAGATGAGACAACACACCACACGAGGATCAAGAGGAGTAGCCGTGCTCTACAAAGAGTCGCTATAGCCTATAGCACAGGGTACAGGTAGTAGCTAGAGACCCAGAGACACGTTTCACGTGGATATGCCTCCAGCTATCAGAGGAGAGAGCAGCGTATTTCGCCGTCTGCTATATTGCACCCATAGGCTCGCGCTTCACACATTCCCCCAAGCAGCCCTCAAGGGGGAAGGGACCAGACACCACATCGCCATATGACTTCCTCAGTGACACGATTATGGAGTATACCAGGATGGGCGAAGTCGTCCTTGTAGGAGACTTCAATG
>CM035437.1:70437519-70542519 GCA_020310875.1 Ceratopteris richardii | reverse complement strand
AGGCATGTGCCATGATTATAATTTATAAGTTATAATTTATATGTTTTGATTGAAAATTTGAAGTTTGATTGTTGATCATTGACACCATTATTGCACATAGCATGCTACACAAGTGATGATGCATAAATTACAATGCACATGTGAGTCCAAAGTCATGAAATAAATGATGCACAATTTGAATGGTAAATGCACATTGCCTAATGCTGCATGCACAATGCACAAAATGCAAATTAGTAAAATTGCATTGCATAAATGATAATGTTACACATTTTGTCATTGTCTGAAGACTCAATTATAGATGCACATTGCGCATGCAGCATAACTTACATGCGTCATGTATATATGACATATATATTATAGTGATATTTCACATCCATCTTTGCTAGATTAGCTATGTATATATGTATTTTACATATAGCTTATGAAATTTCAAAAAAAAAATATTAAAAAATGAGGAAAAAAAATTTCGTACTAATATCATACGGATTCGTACCTCATGATTAGTACGTACCTACTATAGTACTAATACGTATCGTACCTGTCGTACGGATCGTACCTGGCTAACTATGTATATATATATATATATATATATATATATATATATATATATATATATATATATATATATATATATATATATATATATATATATATATATATATATATATATAGATATATATATAGAGAGAGAGAGAGAGAGAGAGAGAGAGAGAGACATACATGCATGCATGCATGCATACTTACACACACACACATACATACATACATACATACATACATACATACATACATACATATATATATACACACATATATATATATATATATATATATATATATATATATATATATATATATATATATATATATATATATATATATATATATATATATATATATATATATATATATATATATATATATAAAAGCAAACCATGAACCAAACATACCAAACCCCAAGGTTTCATTTGGAACTCGAATTGTACACTTACAATACACCTCGAACCAAATGAACATTATCAACTACAATGTAGAGTACAAAGAGAACCTGACTACATAAAGAGTCAAATCTTCATGGCAAATGAAGATCTCTAGGCCTTATATTCAGCATTGAGATGCAGAGGATCGATCTTTATGAAGATGTTGAATATATTGTTAACAAGTTATGCACTCTAGGAGCGGTCATATAAAAAAATGTCAAATTGTAGCAATTATGGCAGCAAGTTAGAGTTATGTTTGTTGGATTTGCAAATTGAAGAGCATTGCTTCCTTGTGTACCTCAAAAGTGATTTTCAAACTACTAGTCAAACTTCTTGATTAGAGAGTTAGCCAAAGTCGCCAAGAGACGGGTCTCGAGAACGGTGGTGTCCTGGAGACATGGATGGAGCGCCTAGGGTGTCCCCGTGACGCGTCCTCAGGACGACACTAAAAAAAAGCTAATTTTTTTCATAATAATCAGATGAACATCATGTACAAATAACTCTTCAACATACGAAATGACCAAAAAGAAGAAAAGCATAAAAAAGATGTTTTTTAAGTATAAACAATGAACATATAGGAAGCACACTGAGTCATTGAGAGTTGAGCATTCAAAAGTTACTCCAAGAGTGGAGACTTACAAGTGATAAGTGACAAGTCTCATGTATTTCATCACCTGGAAAAAAAAGAGATTCTACATCATCATCATCATATCAAAAAGATGTTACATCATGAGAATAAAAAGACCTTACATATTAGAATCGATTGACAAAAAGACTACATATTATGGGAACATAAATGACAAATGTAAAAAGACTACAACACAAATGTGATGACTATGGAGAATCCAAGTGGGGAGTCACAGTGGCAAACTTAGTTTTTGCAACACAATAAGTGGTTTCTTCATCTTCATGTTCTTCATCTGCCACTTGGTCAAATCCTTGCTCTACCTCCCATTCTCTAAAAAAGATCTCCCTCCATGCCTTGCGTCCGTCGAAGCATCCTCAAATTTGCACTAACAAACATTCTCTGAATTGATCTCCCTCCATGCATTATGCCCGTCGAAGCATCCCCAAATTTGCACTAACAAACACAAGATCACTAGCACGATGCACACCAAGCCTGTTACTCTTCTTAGAGGTTACATGTCCATACACACTCCGTAGATGCTCAAGGCAACTTGTGGTGCAAGACTCACTAACTATCCGAATGGCCAATTGATGAAGCTCTGGACCATCAAAACAAAAATCCTCCCACCATAGGGCAACACCAACATGTAACCTATCCTCTTGGGTACCTTTCCCTGTTCTATGAAGCACCTTTCCCTGCTCTATATTTGGATAGCTGATCTCTGATAAGTCATCTAGCTTCACTATCTGGGACAAATCTCTCTAATATGATCCTCCATCCATTAATCCTCTCTGGATCTGTATATGGCTTTTTATCTTGGAATTCTAGACCAACATGTATCTTGCTGCATGAAGTGGGGAGTAGTATGCATCCCATCTGCTAACACAAATAGCTAAAATTCTTTCATGCCTATCATTGTCTTTTGTCTATGTTTTTAGTGCTTCAATTGTGCAATCTATAGCTTCATATACTTTACCAATGCATGGCTCCATAGAGTCCACGATTTTCAATAAGTGTACAAGTGGATGAACAAGATCCACAATGTGAAGAAGTTCTTCCACCATGCTCCATCATCCGTTAATCTTCTAAATTGCCTTCTTGAGCCTCTGGCATCCTCGCAAATTCATCACTCAATAAAAGGCCTCTCAAGATACCACTACATTTCACTTATCAGTGTAATATGCTAAACTTATATGCAAACCTTGTGTCTGAGTACTTGAGCAAAGAAAGAGTCAATCTCTTGCTAAACTCATTCTCGATTATAGGCAAAATCCAATCCGAATACCCAATATCTTTGAGAATATTATTTAAACAATGAGCCATCCAAAAGCAAACAATGATGTGAGGGTAGAAATTTTCAATAATTGCACATGCAACTCTATCTGCAGGCTCCCCATATGCTACAATAGATGGTATTTATTGAAGTACTTAAAAAAAAGTGACAAAAGGACGGGAACGGGGATGGGGACGAGTCCCAAGGAACGGCACTAGAAATATGCTGACTTTTTTCAAAAAAATCAAATGAAGGTAATGCACAATGAATGTGTTAACGTATGAAATGACCAATAACAACAAACTATAGAAAAAATGGTGTGTTTCAAGTAGAAATATGTATAGGACATTTGTTGGAAATCAATGTACATATGGTCCATTTCCAGCAAATCCACATTTAGGACTTAGCATTTCTTGTACAGTTTGGATAAAACTTTTTTAGGCTAGATAGATAGAGCTTTGCAAGAGCTATCTAGTGATATGCTTCATTCAGTCATCAGAGGTCACACTTGGGAGAAAAGTTAAACCCTAATTCTGCCCTAAAATGGTGGATGAACATTTTTTGAGGTTCTAACTCTTGAAAAACTAAGTCATGTGTCAAAGATGGCAAAAGCACAATAGTTTAAGTGATCAAATAAAGCACATCTTAAAAATAGCGATGGTTTTTTAAAATAACCAACGAAAAGCTATTTTTAACGATTGAGTTTAAAAAGAAAACGATAGGAAGCTTTTTGATTGCGATATCAGATTTTTCGTAAAAATTTGCAATTGGCTTTATTTGGAGGCTCACAACTATATAAGGAGCACTTTGGAGACACTTTTGGATATCTTGAAGCTAGAGTTGATGCTTACTTGTGTCAACTTTGGAGTTCTGAAGCTTTGGAGGTGAAGGAAGGTGAAGGAGAGGCTACTCTCTTGGAGCAAGGAGTCTTCTACAAGTTGGTGGCAGCTATCTTTTGTAAGTTAACCTTATTTTCTGTTTTTAGGGTTTCTGAACCCTAATTTCAGAATTAGGGTTTGCTGATTTTCAGATTTGTTGCACTATCTTGAGAGGTTAGGTTCACTTCGTTGCTCATTTAATTCACACACACTCAGATTATAACAGCAAAATCTGAATTCAGTACATCATCATCTTCTTGGCTATTGTTCCATCTAGTGAGTGCACAATTATATGGTTGAGTCAATGTCATATGGGGACACGTCCCCGGGCCCTAGGGACGCTGGGACGCCGTCCCCGACTCGATTGGAGGCGGGACGCCAAATGGGGATGGTATCCGTCCCCCCACACATGCCTGTAACAGCCATCCGTCCCCGGGACGCGTCCCCGGGACATTTTCATGTCATGGAAGCTGTCCGGGACGGGATGGCAGATCTGGAAGTTTGGAGGGAGACTTTTCAAGAGCCAAAATTGAGTTCCCATTTGTGATTTTGCTTACCAATCTATTTTTTCCTTTTTTTGAGACATCTAGAAGGTCGTTTCGGCCTCAAAGACAAGCATAGATAGGCCTCATTTGAGCTCATCCTGCCACACGTTCACTTAGAGGCTTCATAGCAAGGCTCAAGCATTTCAAGTGTGAACTTTGAAGGCTTGAGCAAGGTTCCATTGCATGAAAGGAGATCTTTTCAAAGAATGGGAGGTCGCATAGGGGTCAAATCAAGTGGCAAATAAAGAACATGAAGAAGAAAAAGACATTGATTATGTTACAAAAAATGAGACTGCCCACTTGGATTCTCTACATTCATTACATTTATGTTCAACTTTTCAAGTCATATGTAGTCATTTTGTGGATCGAGAGTATGATGTAAGATCTTTTTATTATCATGATTATTCCATATCATGTATGCTAGATGATGATTGACCCTTGAGTCTTAGCTCTTTTCATGTATATGAAATTTTCATATGACGATGATGATGATGATTCATAATCTTGTTTTTGACATAATGAAATACATATGACTCGTCACTTGTCTCTTTTGGAATCAACTTTGAATGTTAAACATACTCTCCATATGTTTGTACTTAAAGAACCACCTTTCCTCTAAGGTTTTGTTGTTATTGGTCATCTCATGTGTTAACTCAGTCATTGTACATAATTTTCATTTGAATATTTTTAAAAAATCAACACTTTTTTAGTGCCGTTCCGGGGACGCGTCCTCGGGACACCCTAAGAACCGTTCCCGGGACCCGTCCCAGTCTCCATGTGACTTTGGGTTGAGTAGTACTCCCATGTTGTAATCTGGCCATCTATATTTAGTGAGTAAGCACTTTGCTTACGTTACTTACTCTTGTCTGAAGATCTCTTTCTATCTCTCTCTTATCGTCTTGTTTAATTAAGTGTGTATGCTCAAAGGTTTTAGTATTGGAAGATCCTAGGGCCCCAAATTCCAACTCTTGGTATCAGAGCATAATTGACATACACACTTAGTTAAGATGAGTGAGTATAGAATTGAGATTGAGGACAAGTTGGATGGATCGTCTAATTATCCTATGTGGAGTTTCATGATGATGAATTTGTTAGTGACAAGGATTTATGGAGTATCGTCAATGGATCCTTAAGAAGACCAAGACGAGGAGGCGAAGAAGAAGATACAACAACTTCAAGAGGATCTGGTGTTGCAATCACAGAACCAACTGAAGAAGAGGTAACCACTTCTACCTCCAGAGTCACAGGTGGATCCTTACCCAGAGTTCCTCCTACTGAAGAACAAGCAAGATGGGATGCTAGAGATGCTTTAGCTCTCTCATTCATAGAAATGAGTGTCAAAAAGCATATTCTACCACAATGAGATCTTGCAAAAGTTCTAGACAAGCTTGGTTGAAGCTTGAGAATCTTTTTCAATGCAGAAATCCTGCTAGGAAAGCTCACTTGAGGAGACAACTAGCAAATACAAGGATGATGGCAGTGAGTCAATTCAAACCCACATTACAAAGCTCGTTGACATGAGAGATCAACTTCTAAATGTAAGAGTTGAGATATCTGATGAAGAAATGGTAAATATGTTGATTAATTCACTTCCTATCTCATACCGGTCTTTTATAACCACTCCTACGCTTACAATAAGAGATAGAGAGGAGACAACTAGCAAATACAAGGATGAAGGCAAGTGAGTCAATTCAAACCCACATTACAAAGCTCGTTGACTTCAACTTCTAAATGTAGGAGTTGAGATATCTGATGAAGAAATGGTAAATACGCTGATTAATTCACTTCCTATCTCATATCGGTCTTTTATAAGAGATAGAGAGGTTACATTTGAAGAGTTAGAGTTCTTGTTACTTCAAGATGAAGATCAATTGAAGGGAATGGAAGAGAATGAAGAAGCACCTTTGTCTTCATCAAAGGGTAAAAAGAAGAAGAAGGATAAGAAGGAAAAGCAATCCAAGAAGGAAAGTAAGTCCCTTTCACCTTCTACTTCAGTTTCTATTTCTACTACATCTAAAGAGAAGTCTTCTAAGAAGAAGGAAGCATTATCTCACTATTGCAAGAAACCTGGACATTTCATAGCAGTTTGTCAGAAAAGGATTGCGGCAGAAAAGAGAAAGGCATCATGTAATGTTGTAGAAGATGATGAAAAAGGGAAATCTCAAGGTGATTCTTATGCCTGTATCACCGTTGAGGAAGTAGCTTTTGATCAGGCAGCTTTACAAGTTCTTTCAGCAAATCCTTGGATATTTGATTCAGGTGCTACAAAGCATATGACAGGTTGCAGAGAAGTATTTTCTTCTCTTTCATATTCTTCAGGTAGAAGAGTTACTATTGCAGATGGCAATGATTTGGATGTTGTGGGAATAGGTACAGTAACCCTAAAGTCAAGAGAAGGTGGTAATTTTCAGATTTCAGATGTTTTATATGTACCTGACATGAAGAAGAATCTGCCATCTATATCTGCATTTTTAGGTGATGGTTACAAAGTTGTATTTGAATGAGATCTTTGTAAGATCTTATCACACAAAGAAGAGAAGTGTATTTTGCAAGGTGAGCACAAAGGAGGGATTTTTATTTTGTCAAAAATCAGTCAAGCATATGCTGTCAAATCTTCGTCACCGGTGGAAGATATGAAGTTATGGCATGAAAGATTTGAACATGTTAGTTTTAGAGCTCTCAAGAGTATCAAAGACAGAGGTATGGTTGAGAGTTTATCCTCATTCGAGCTACCAGATGATTCAGATATATGTGAAGGTTGTCTTGAAGGTAAGATGCATAAACTACCTTTCAAGAAACATGGTCGTATTACAGCTACTAGGAAATTGCAGATTATTCATTCAGATGTGAATAGACCTATGGGAAGACTCTATTCAGAGTTTTTGTTTTATTTGTTAATGATTTTAAGAGATAATCATGGATCTATGGTCTTAAGTTAAAGTCAGAAGTCTTTCCTATGTTCAAGAAATTTGTAGCTATGGTTGAAAATGAAAGTCAGGTAACTATCGAGATTCTCAAAAGTGATAGAGGTGGAGAACACTTGTCAAATGAGTTTCAAACATTTCTTGAAGAAAAAGGTATTACTCGACACCTTACTATTGCTTATACTCCTCAGCAGAATGGTGTTGCAGAAAGAAGGAATAGAGTACTTGTTGAGATGATGCGAAGCATGATGGCATCCAAGAAGCTTTCACCAAAATTTTGGTTTGATGCAGTACATACAGCTAATCACATTTTGAACAGGTCTTCTACAAAAGCCTTAAAGATAATCACACGTTATGAAGCATATTATGGTAGAAAACCTAATGTGAGCTATTTCAGAGTATTCGGATCACTTTCTAATGTACATGTTGAGAGAAAAGATCGTGGCAAGCTAAATGTAAAGGCAAAGAAAGCTAAATGTAAATGTACGCAACCATATCAAGAGGGAGTTAAAATTCCTAGGATTGAAGAAAGGATTGAAGAAAGAGGAATTTCACAACCTTCTACAGAGTCAGTTCCACATGAGACTTTAGTTCCAGAAATGGAAGAAAGTACTAGAGTTCCAAAAAGTCCTAGTACCTCAGAAGGACAAGTTCCAGAACCTGTGGAAGCTGAAGGGTCAGAAAGAGTTTCACCACTATTTAAGGATACACCTACTTGGTTATATCAGACTTGGAAAGATAGTGGTATAAAGACTTTTACAGGAAGAACAAGGAGTCAGACTAGACAACAACAACAAAAAGATCATGTAAGTTTTGCAGAAGACTTTGAGATTCACGATAGTTTAGCACTCACAAGAGTTGAAGATGAACCTGCATGTATTAAAGATGCACTTAAAATTCCTATTTGGAGAAAAGCTATGCAAGAAGAGATTGATTCTATTCATAAGAATCAAACTTGACAGCTATGTGAGTTACCAGAGGGAAAGAAAGCTATAGGTGTAAAATGGATCTTCAAAATCAAAATATGATGGTACTATTTACAGATTAAAAGCCAGATTAGTTGTCAAAGGATATGCACAACAAAAAGGTATTGATTATGATGAGACATTCGCTCCTACGTCTAGGATGACAATTATTAGGTCAATACTTTCTTTTGCAGCACATTTTGGTTGGAATGTATATCAACTTGACATAAAGACTTCTTTTCTAAATGGTGATTTACATGAAGATGTATATATTCAGCAGCCAGAAGGTTTTGAAGAAATAGGTAAAAAACATTTGGTATGTAAGCTTATAAAAGCTTTGTATGGATTAAAACAGGCACCTAGAGCATGGTATGAAAAGATACACACATATCTTTTATCCATTGGTTTCCATAACTCAGATGCAGCTCCAACTCTTTATGTCAAAGTTGAAACAAGTATGATGATTATAGCAATCATTTATGTGGATGATATTATAGTCAGAGGTCCCAGAGATGAAGATTTGCAGATGTTCAAAGAACAATTGAAGCAAACATTTGATGTGAATGATTTAGGAATCTTGCATTATTATCTTGGGATTCAGTTTCTGTTTAAGGATGAGTGTATCTATAAGACACAACAGAAGTTCATTGAGAAACTTTTAGAAAGGTTTCAGATGACTGATTCTAAACCTATGCAAACACCTATGGATCACAACGCGTCTTTACAAATAGTAGCATATGAAGAATCATTTGATGCTACATTATATTATCAAGCCGTTGGATGCTTGATATATCTTTGTAATACACGTCCAGATATATAGTTTGCAGTTTCTCAAGTATCAAGGTTCATGCAGAATATGACAATGTTACATTGGAAAGCAGTAAAGCGGATCTTCAGATATTTGAAGGGAACTTCAAATTATGCTATGGTATTTTCGAAATCTACACATTTACTAAAAGGATTTTCAGATTCTGATTGGCTAGGTGATAGAGACACAAGAAGAAGTACATGTGGTTTTTGTTTTTATCTTGGAGATTGTCTTATCTCATGGCTTTCGAAGAGACAACCCACTATTGCAACTTCATCGTGTGAAGCTAAATATCGTGCAGCATTTACAGCTACTTTGGCATCAATTTGGTTGCAAAAGATTTTCACTTATCTAGATATAAGAGTACATGAACCCATTCAGATATTTTCAGATAGCCGAAGTGCAATAGCTATAGCAAAGAATCCAATCCATCATGCAAGGACAAAGCATATAGAGGTACACTACCACTATATTCGAGAGCAAATAGCAAAGAAGCACATTGAGCTGGTTTATGTTCCTTCTAGTGAGAATGTTATATATTTACCAAAGCATTGACTAGAGATAGTCATGAGAAGATGTGCAGGTTACTGAAGCTTGTACCAGTATGACATTGAAGGAGGGATTATTGGAAATCAATGTACATATGGTCCATTTCCAGCAAATCCACATTTAGGACTTAGCATTTCTTGTACAGTTTGGATAAAACTTTTTTAGGCTAGATAGATAGAGCTTTGCAAGAGCTATCTAGTGATATGCTTCATTCAGTCATCAGAGGTCACACTTGGGAGAAAAGTAAAACCCTAATTCTGCCCTAAATGGTTGATGAACATTTTCTGAGGTTCTAACTCGTGAAAAACTAAGTCATGTGTCAAAGATGGCAAAAGCACAATAGTTTAAGTGATCAAATAAAGCACATCTTAAAAATAGCGATGGTTTTTAAAATAACCAGTGAAAAGCTATTTTTAACGATTGAGTTTTAAAAAAAAAAACGATAGGCAGCTTTTTGATTGCGATATCAGATTTTTCATAAAAATTTGCGATTGGCTTTATTTGGGGGCTCACAACTATATAAGGAGCACTTTGGAGACACTTTTGGATATCTTGAAGCTAGAGTTGATGCTTACTTGTATCAATTTTGGAGTTATGAAGCTTTGGAGGTGAAGGAAGGTGAAGGAGAGGCTACTCTCTTGGAGCAAGGAGTCTTCTACAAGTTGGTGGCAGCTATCTTTTGTAAGTTAACCTTATTTTCTGTTTTTAGGGTTTCTGAACCCTAATTTCAGAATTAGGGTTTGCTGATTTTCAGATTTGTTGCACTATCTTGAGAGGTTAGGTTCACTTCGTTGCTCATTTACTTCACACACACTCAGATTATAACAGCATAATCTGAATTCTGTACATCATCATCTTCTTGGCTATTCTTCCATCTAGTGAGTGCACAATTAAATGGTTGAGGAGTACTCCCATGTTGTAATTCGGCCATCTATATTTAGTGAGTAAGCACTTTGCTTACGTTACTTACTCGTCTCAAGATCTCTTTCTATCTCTCTCTTATCATCTTGTTTAATTAAGTGTGTATGTTCAAAGGTTTTTAGTATTGGAAGATCCTGGGGCCCCAAATTCCAACAACATTCAGTCATCAGACATCAGATTTGGGAGAAAACCCTAACCAAAGCTACTCAAAATTAGCGATTAAAAAGCTAAAATAGCGATAAGTAAAAAGCTAAGCTAAAAAAAGTGATGAGAATATAAGAATTTGCGATCAGCTTTTTATTGTGTTTTTTACGCATGGCCTTCAAATCTATATAAGAGGGTCATGTTGGCACTTGTTGTGTCATCCTCTACCAGCGTTAAGCTCATATTTTGAAGGTCTTGCTTATGTACACATGGGGCAGCCATGGTGTATGTATGGAGCAGCTATGGAGCAACCTTGAAGAAGATAAGGAGCAGCCATGGAGTTCTTGTTCTTCTTGGAGAAGAGTGTGCTCACACTCTTGTTGATGGAGAAGACTTACTCATTGGCAGATTGATGGTGTGGATCATCCATCTACATCATGTATTTGGAGATTGTCTTCTACATGAAGATTATGGAGTACTTCAAAGACATTGGATGGAGCTTAACATAAGATTGCATCTTATGTTAACTATTCAGGTACATATTCTCTTTATGCACACAGGTACTACTTGGAGCTTATGGAGGCGGTGGTATCCATATCTGGAGGAGTCCTATTCGACATACATGGAGGCAATGGCATCCATAAAGGAGAATCAGTACATGCATAGGATGAGATGTTAGAGAAGGTGTTTCCACATGAGTATGAGTATTTCTGTCAGCAACATGTTAGCATTCTATGCTAATTCCGTAAGTATGTGATTTATCTCACACACATCTGATTTAGGGTCTTCCATAGCCTAAATTCAGATTAGGGTTTGCTGAATATCAGTTTCAAACTGATCTTTCCTCTTTCAATCACTCATATTCACTCTCCTACAACCTATTAGGTCCTACATCTCATACATACTCAGATTTCTGTCCCTCCATCTGAATATTCTTGTATATTTTGTACATACACTCTTCCATCTATTTCTGTTCACATAGAGTGGTTGAGATTTTAAGAGTTGTGGTCATTGGAAAAGCAACCTTCCATAGGAGAGTTTTCACATATGTCAAGCACATATTCAGAAAATTTTCAGATTTTTGGCAAAATCAACCTTGGTCAAATGAGGTCAAAATATGAACAAAATTGTCAAAATTTGCAAGAATTTTTTATTTCAGATTTATATAATACTCTTCAAGAGCTTTTAGATGATATATAAAACTCTTCATTTAGACAAGTTTTAGGGGTTCAAAAATCAAACCCTAATTTGCAGGTCAAAGTTTGACTTTTTAAATTAAGTCAAATTCTATATGACATTTGGCAAGATCTTATGCAACTAGATCCGACAGTGAATATTTTAGCCAAACGATTATATGAAGCACATACAATTTGCAAATGTTCTTATTTTATAAGAGGTCATATTTGGGTTTTATATTACATTTTTATGAAGATTTGCAAGATTAGCAGAGCATATGATTATGTGAACAAGAAGGGGCCAGATCTATATTTCATAACCTTATGGTGGACAAGTTTTCAACGTCTCGTATTTGTATATTTTGTGTTATTTAGATAGGTGTAAATGAAGGCATATGACAAATACTTGATAGGATAGTACCTTGAGAGTTGAGCATAGTCCAACATGAGATTTAAAAACGAGTTTTAAATCATTTAAATCATAGAGGTTTATAAAATCCAAAATCAAAATCGGGGTTGTGAGAGATTTTTATTTTCTGAAATATAAAGCTATGTACCAATGCATATTTAACACCTTTTTGATATACCTAACATGAATAACATATAAAATCACCTAATATAAAATAACACATGTATAGTCAATGACTCAAAGTCAATAAGTCATGACTATACATACTATAACTACGAATTTTTTCGGAAAAAAACCTGAATAAAAATCGTTCAAAATCCTTTAGAGCATTTTAGCGATTTAAAAAAACAGTTATATTTTTAGATCGTCAGTTTAAATGTACTATAGAGTTGAGGAAGTTTGTTGGAGGCTACATACTATGTGCTCGAATTCAATGCCAGTGTTATCATCCTTTTGTTTGTCTCTATCCTACAAAGCAAATTTTTGGATGCGAAGAGTATGGGATGTGTGAGTTCTCCTTTTGATTCATAGTATGGGAGTGCTCTTCATGTACATTGTCCTATTGTATTTTTATGGACAACAGCATGATCTTTACAAGTACCTACAACAACATTTTTGCCAACTAGCTACAACATTTTTGTAAGCCAACAAAATAAATACCTATCCTAGCATATTCCCCTTGTGTCAGGTTAAGAGGGGTTGTTGGTAAAGCAACCTTTCACAAGAGGGTTGCACATATCTCAAGCAAATTTTCAAAGAATTTTCAGATTTTTGGCAAAGTTAACCCCCTGATCAAATCAGGTCAAAATATGGACAAAATGGTCAAAATTTGCAATATTTTTTTAATTCAGATTTGGATAGTACTCTTCAAAAGCTCTTAGATGATATATAACACTCTTCATTTATACAAGTTCTAACAGTTCAAAACTCAAGCCCTAATTTGCAGGTCAAAGTCAAACTTTGTAAAATAAGTCAAATTCTATATGACATGTCACAAGATCTTATGCAATTAGATCCAACTGTGATTATTTTAACTCATAAAAGCCAAGTGACAATACAAACACATACGATTATTTTGGGCAAGAAAAAGCAAATTCGGTGCAAGATTCTTATGAAAATCTGATTTTTAGTTAACAGCAGAAGACTATATAATAACAAGTTTTGGGAGCTAGAAACAAGGCATCAAATTCCATGTCTGATGCAGGAGTACTCAAATTACTTCAAAACTAGAACGATCAATTCACATTAATATTGAAGTCATCATACTAACGACATGCAAATATATTCAATCCTTAAGATACATGCTCTGTACCATATGAAACATTCAGCATGAATCATACTTGAACCATGTATCCAAGATCCCAAATTACTATGATTCGAAGATAAGTATCGAGGTCATGTACTCAAGATGGAGAAATAGACAGAGTTCATATGTAACTTGATAATCTATGTTTGCAATTTGTGCTTTGCATATTAACCGACAACTTTTCGTGGAGACTCATGGAAGTCCTTGAGTAATGGTAACCATGCAAATATACTCCTTCATTTGTTACAATCACATTGAGAATGTTATATCAAGAAGATATTCCAACTATAATGTAATCAATGATCACCACGTATTCAAATTTCATTTGTATATACTAGTGTACAATGCATATGTGTGTAAGAATTGAAGTGTCTATTTGTAGGCTTGCACCAAGACATGCAATCATCTTTGTAGCAATACTTCTATATAATTGAATAAACTTCAATACTGCTTGAAACCTTGAAATGATGAGAAAAAGTGAAATCA
This sequence comes from Ceratopteris richardii, assembly GCA_020310875.1. NCBI lineage: Eukaryota > Viridiplantae > Streptophyta > Polypodiopsida > Polypodiales > Pteridaceae > Ceratopteris > Ceratopteris richardii. The sequence continues at coordinate 70,528,528 of CM035437.1, read as the reverse complement.
CGTATACTTCAATTGTATTTTTTGAAACATATTCTTATTGCTCTAGACATTGCAATTCTAACTTTCCAATTACTTTTAGATACTTTGGGGTGATCAAATTCTAATTATAAATTCATCCATCTACATGGGTATGACAATGCATATTGGTTCTTGTGCCCTTGGCAGAGATGAAGAACCGACCATTTATGGGATGCTCTGTAAAGAGTTTAAAAGCATAGATATGTACATCCTCCATTTAATGGAAGCATTTGAGACTCCTCTTGTGGAGATGAAAGGTTCCACTTCTAGCAAATTACCCCTCATGGTCCAACAACAAACAATGACATGTGTTGCAAAAGTACCCAATGTCCAATAGTGGGCAAGTTAGTCCTAGCACAAAGTTCAAGACACATTTGAACAATGAGCTACCTCTTCCTTATCCTAAACTTATCATAGTAGACATCCACAATGGTACTTCATTGCATAGTAATCTTGCTTCTTTGAACTTAACTCCAAATAGATATATGTTTGTCCACTCTCATAGACATAGGCAATCTAGTACATGATCTAGTACATGTACTAGATTGCCTATGTTTGTCCACTCTCCTAAGCATATAAATCCTATAGGTCATGACAAACATACATACCTACAGAAATTCTCTATAAGTGCAAGTAGATACAAAGCCTCAGCTTTGCACTCTAGCAAGCATAGGCAATCTAATAAATTGAGTTGTCCTTGGTTAAGAAAAATACACCTCCAAGACTAATTCTGTGAAATTCACTACCAAAAGGGAAACAAATTCCACTAATTCTGTAGATATAATTCATATTTGAAAGAGATTTTAGTAAAGAGGGCCACCAGCTCAACCCTCTGTGCCGTCATCTGAGGTTTGGACTCAATTCTTCTGAACTCTTTACCACTCTCTGTATACATATGTACAGTGCATCTTGACCTCGAAACTATTTGACAGTGGTGCTGATATTTCTCATTTTCGGAAACATGCTCTTTTTGATGCCCATCAGTCATGCCCTTGTCCAATGAAGACATTTTCCTATGTAAACCAGGCCAGCTAAATGTAACAGTCCAGCCCTGGGCTGCCTCCTCCATGAACACCTTTCTGACCCTGTTGCAATTATTGTACCTATCATGAACTACATGATAACAGCATTCATTTATGCAAAAAGCATTTATATGTTTTTGGAATGCAATTTTGTGCAACATCCATGCATTTCCCTGGTCCATGAGGCTATTGAAATGCACAAAGATGGAACAGGTACATTCATGTCACAACATAATCTAAGTATATCTTTTTACCTCACACCATACAATGAAAGTGATTACTGTTGATGCATTTCACAGCATTTCTCTTTGTGTGAATCCAAAAGTCCCATGTTGGAAAGAGAACTCTTCTATAAATTTACAGATATAGCATGTGCTATGTATTACGAACCTGCCAGACATGTGTGTCAACAGGAATTGCATGGTGTTGATCCAAAGAAAAGAGTGCAATACAGGCTGCCACTTTTGGTCCGATCCCTGGAAGGGAGCATAATTGCTTATACGTATCCTCCAAAGTGTTTGACCTTAGTGAGTTCAGCCATCTCTGGCCTCCACCTTCTTTCATTTGCAGCTCTTTCACGGTCCCAACAATGTATTTGGCCCTGTTTCAGTCACTAAAAGTTATATTCAGCAGTCAAATTTAAAGTTGAAAGAACACAAAGAACTTGAAGGTCGTTTGACATTCATTAGTTATATGAACCTAAAGCAAGTAGCTAGAAGTTTTCATGAATAGCTGCTTCATTATACTTAAAGATCACTCAGGTATTGGAAGGTAATCAATAATAAAAAGGCATTATAAATCATACTTGCCTTTACATGCACGACAAATGACATATTCAAGCAAATAAACCTGTTCAGGCCTTACTTTTTTATAGGACACCTAACCTCTTCTCAAAGACTCACTCAAAACTTGGAAGGCAGGTACATGCAAATTAGCATATATGCAAATCGATATGTCCACATTGTTGGGGCAATATTTTTGTTTTTGTTAGACTAAATAAACAAAGGACTCCATCTCATTCACAAATGGATGCATATGCACCTTCATAAGATAAATAATAGAAAAAAATTGGAAGAACCAGAAGCATCAGATTCCATATATGACACCTCTATTGATATTTTTCAGTAGTGATGTGCATGAACACACTTAAGGACCATCGAGGCACTTTTTTCCCTCTTTAGGAGGGCTTTTCCCCCCAACTTCTATATACGCCTATAACCCTAACGGGTCACTTATCTTTGTACATTCAGTTGGTAATTCATTCAATGTCGTGTTGTGCTCCAAGCTTCTTCTTCTTCTTCTTCTTCTTCTTCTTCTTCTTCTTCTTCTTCTTCTTCTTCTTCTTCTTCTTCTTCTTCTTCTTCTTCTTCTTCTTCTTCTTCTTCTTCTTCTTCTTCTTCTTCCTCCTTGTGTTGTTCGTGTGCTTTTGCAGACCTCAAACTCCAATAATCGGTATCAGTGCAGGTTGCCGCTTCATCTAGGGTGTCATCAACACCCCTTCAGTCACAATTTCAGAATCGTACAAAAAATTGATGAGCATACTCAAGGCGATCAGGATTTCAGAAATGCTTCGCTTTGTGGCGTCAAAATTTTGATATGAGCTAGCTTCAACCTCCGAACGCACTATCAACGCAGCTGTGCGAGCAATTTCGTCCTTTATGCCAAACATATATACAGGTTTCGGTTTGCCAGTACAAGCGCCTCGAAGTGTGCTTCAGCCTACAGGTTTAGCAGAGCTCCATAGGGTGGTTCTATTCAACTTTTGAGATACAATCACTTTTTTGCATCATGGTATTTAGTCAGTGGCCATGGCTGAAAGCAACAATGTGTTCCGTATGTTGGTTGTTGAGGACAAGTTGGACGATACTAATTACCCGTTATGGGCATATATGATGTGTCATGTATTGGTAGCAAAAGGGTAATGGAATATTGTGCAAGGTATTGAAAAACGCCCTACTACACCTACAAATATAATTATTGAAGGTGATGCAAATCCAGTTACTTAAGGCGAATACAGTTATTGAAGGTGATGCAGATGGCGTTGAAGATGATGATCTTCAAAATTCTGTTTGTTCTTCAATTTCTGTTGCACCTACTATCAGCACATTGCTGATTTATTGTGAGTAGCAAGGCTATTTCTGTTTCTCACTTGCTAGCTCACTAATTTTTTATTTAGGGTTTTTGAAACCTTAATTTCAGAATTAAAGTTTGATGTAAAACAATTCTAAATTGTTCATATTCTCTACATTCACACATACACACACTCTTCATACCTCTTAGGCACTTTACACACAAATTCTTGTATCTAGTTCCCTATTTCTGCCTAGTTTCAAATTTTGTATCAACTACACACATTGTACTTTGACATTCATATATAAGATAGTGTAGGTAAGCATTCTAGCTTACCGTACACTTTGGAAAAACTTGTTTACTCTCTTTCTATCTCTCACTCATCTCTTTTTGTTCATGTGTTGGAAGATCCTGTAAACTTGTGATTAATTGTTATTGAGGCCCACCCCACTTCCAACATCTCTAAGAGCTCTCTAACCATACCCAAGATGCCCACATTAAACTTCTATATGACAATCAAATTGCCAACACTATTTCTCAACTGAAAGTCAAAGGTCAACCATAAACAGGTCAATTAAGATTTGCTGGTCAAAGATCTATACACTGGCAACCAAGTTGATATAAAAGCATAATTAAAAAAATGAACGTTCAACCTCCATATGGATATGAAAAGCAAAATCCTATGTTAATAAAGCAAATCTTTTTTTCTTTTTTTTTAAGGGAAGTTTGGTTGCCAACCTACTAGTCGAGTTAGCTTTAAATTTGAAAGAACTACTTGCAAACCTTGGAGAAAACTTTTATCTCCCACTTTATAGGGGCTTATATGTCAAGCCTATCTCTAGGACTTGAACTCTGGACCCACCATGCAAGAGTCCAAGGTGTTAACCACAAAACCATGCATGCATCCTCGACAATAAAGAATTTTTTTTTTTTTTTAACTATCGCTATCTTTAATAGCTTGGGAGATTCATAAAAGTTTAAAAACCTATACAAAGAGAAGAGTAATGCCCACTTTAGAATAGACTTCACTTCAGCCCTAACACTTTGAAGCGCAACCAACCTCTTCACTTATGTATCATGTAGCTTTTCCTTTTGTCCGAGTGCATTTGCCTATCCTTGGAGATAATCACGGAGGGCTAAGTTTGAGGAGTAATTGAAGTTCTACACCAGCCTTGTTCTTGCCTCTTCAACCCTAGTGTTGTCCTTACTCCTACTTCACATCCTTGAAGGCTCTCATGAGTGCTATGTTTGTTTCAAATTTGGAGCACCTTGCATTTTGTTACTCTTATTAATCGGAGTCATATCAATTTTTTGGTCATAGTTGTGTGTGTGTCTTCTTTTGGGGGGTGTGTGTGTGTCTTTGCTCAATGCTTCTTGAACAAACAATTTGGTATCAGGCCAAGGTTCTTTTGTGCTCCAACAGCCTTTTATAGGTTCTTTGGAGATCAAGTTAATTGGTTTTGTAGGTAATGCTGAACCTTAAGCAAGACCTTGTGAAGGTCAACCTATTCACACACAGAGCTTTTGTAGCTCATAGAGCATAAAATTTGGATCAAAAAATTTCTGCTACTGGCCCTTTCTTTCTCTTTCCTATCTCTGCTACTTTTGAGCAGTCAGCAGGTCAGGTCAATCAAACCTTAGTCAACCTCTGCTTAACTTGTCAACCTAGTCAAATCTGTCCAGCTGCCAGCAACGTCAAACCTGCAGATGTGCCCCAAACTTAATCAGAAGGAAATTTTGCTCAAGAGAAAGGTACAAATTCTGGAATTTTTGTATATAGAGTTAAAAATTCAGATTTAAGAGCTGAACTCCCAATTTTTCGCTCTATTTGCCTCTCAACATCTTGATCTACTTGCTTTGTGCAAGTTTGCTCTATTCACGTAAGCTTGTTGATATGCTTGCATAGTGCAAGAATATTGCTCTTAATGCTCTCATAGGGTTTCTTGTTAAAGTACTTCGTGTACTTAAATGAAACTCCACCGTCAAATAAGTATCTTGTTCATCTTGTTTAATTTCTTTACTAATGTGTGGCCAAAACCAATGTCTTAAGTGCCTTACCTAGTGATGAAAAACTTGAGGAAAGCTCTAACTACCCACACTAAAGCTTCATGTTTAAAAAACTTTTGATAGCAAAAAACTTGTGGGGTTATGTGAAGAGGTGGCTTATCTTGTCTCGAAGGTGTGAGCTTTCTTGTTTTATGAGTATTTTGTCTAATGAGTATCTTGTTCATCTTATTTAATTTCTTTCCTAATGTGTGACCAAAATCAATGTCTTAAGTGTCTTATATAGCGATGAAAAACTTGAGGGAAGCTCTAACTATCCATAAAGAAGCTTCATGTTTAAAAATCTTTTGATAGCAAAAAACTTGTGGGGTGAAAGTTGGCTTATCTCCTCTTGAAGGTCTTAGACTTACACTTGTAAGAGGAAGACCAAGAGCTATTACTTTTGATGAAGCTTCTACTTCCACTTTAAAACACAAACCCCACATCGACAAACTCATGTTCTTGGTGGTCAAGCTTCTAATGACCAACGTAGATGGGATTTTGGAGATGCCCAAACCTTGGCTCTCATTACTCTTTCAGTTAATAAGACAATGATGCCCCATATACTGGCTAAAAGGCAAAAAAGCCATGTAAAAAAGCTAAATAAGGGATAAAGCTAAATCGGATTTTCACTGAATCTCACGTGTAGGCTTTCTTTGGACTTTTCCTAAGTCAATTGAGCTTTTCAAGCTGTCAATAGACTTGCCTAATCTTAGCCATAGGATTGATGTGCTTTTGTGCTTTAAATCTTAGTCATTGGTTATAATCTGATGAAAAGCATATAAGAATCAAAATTTAGGGTTTGATTTTTGGTTGAATTTCTCATGTCAGATGGTCCGACGTTATCTACCATTAGAAAGCTCTCAAAGAGTACTATCCAATAGCCAATAAAAAATTTTTACCCTCTTTGACCAAAATTTGACTAAGTCCCAAAATTGCAAGTTTGTGCTATTCTAAGATTGTTTTCCAACAATATTCTAGACTTAATTACCACCAGATATGGATTTTCCATCTTTATCCCCTACAATATTACCAAATACTCTTTTAAGCTTAGCTTTTCTAATTCTACACTCATCCATGTAATGGCCAAGTCTCTTGCAATAATAGCAATTTCCTTTCTTATAAGACTTTTTCTGAACATAAGAGCTATTTCTAGAATCTATCTTTATTAAAGTGACATTTGACTCTTGAGATTCATGTTTGAACTTTGATTAGAATTTAGTAATTGGAATTTAAAATATAGAATCAAGATCATAAATTGATCAATGTCAAATGACTAGGAATTTAGGATGTAGATTCTAGATGATTTATCATAGTCTATATATAATAGACTTGAATCTTTGGCATGTGATGTGTCATGACTCCTATCTCATAGCCATTATTATCCATTATTGAATCCCGATTTATGCCATATTCAATCATATCTCAATTTATATATACAAGAGGATCCAACAAATCAAAAAAACAAATAAATAAAAGTAACTCACTTCATCACAACTCTTAGCATCAAACATTGCCTCATTGTTGATCTGTTGCCAAAACAATGCTTAAGATGAAAAAGATAAAGTAGTATCAAGAAAGTAATTTTTATTATGATTAGAAGCAGTTCACGAAGAACTAGAAGAACTAGAATTGTAGGGTATTGTTGGATACATGAGAAATCTATTTTCTTGTGCATATATATACCTTCATAAGTTCAGAGTTATCCATACTTACAACCCAAGATAGAGAATACAAGCACATACATACACGTTCGAAGTGGGATGGGTCTCAATAATGATTAATCACAAGTTTACACGATCCTCCAACACATGAACCTTAGCATACACACCTTTATACTCAAAAAGATGATGAGTGAAAGATAGAGAGAGAATAGACAGGGTCTTTCAAAGTGTACGGTAAGCTACAAGGCTAACCTACACTAACTAATATTCCAATGTCAAATTACAATGTGTGAGTATGATACAAACTGATAATATCTGAATCTAGGCAGAAATGGGAACTAGATACAAGAGATTGTGCCTAAGAGGTATGAAGAGTGTGTGTGTGTGTGTGTGAGAATATGGAGAATATGAACAGTTTGGAACTGTTATACAACAAACCTGAATTCCAATTATCCCTAAATCAAAAACTAGTGAACTAACAAGTAGAAACAAAAATAGACTTGTTACTCACAGTAACTCAGCAAGTGATGTTCATGGTAAGCTCACACGAACTCCTCCAAGATATCCTGATGTAGAGCACACCTCCTCCAAGTATGTGAGAACACCTCCTCCAAGATCTCCTCCAAGTTGCGTTGAGCACTTAGAAGCTAGAGCTCCTTGAGAAGATGTCCTTGATCACCTTCTTGAGAAGATGTCCTTGATCACCTTGAGTATATACCTTCATAAGTTCAGAGTTATCCATACTTACAACCCAAGATAGAGAATACAAGCACATACATACACGTTCGAAGTGGGATGGGTCTCAATAATGATTAATCACAAGTTTACACGATCCTCCAACACATGAACCTTAGCATACACACCTTTATACTCAAAAAGATGATGAGTGAAAGATAGAGAGAGAATAGACAGGGTCTTTCAAAGTGTACGGTAAGCTACAAGGCTAACCTACACTAACTAATATTCCAATGTCAAATTACAATGTGTGAGTATGATACAAACTGATAATATCTGAATCTAGGCAGAAATGGGAACTAGATACAAGAGATTGTGCCTAAGAGGTATGAAGAGTGTGTGTGTGTGTGTGTGAGAATATGGAGAATATGAACAGTTTGGAACTGTTATACAACAAACCTGAATTCCAATTATCCCTAAATCAAAAACTAGTGAACTAACAAGTAGAAACAAAAATAGACTTGTTACTCACAGTAACTCAGCAAGTGATGTTCATGGTAAGCTCACACGAACTCCTCCAAGATATCCTGATGTAGAGCACACCTCCTCCAAGTATGTGAGAACACCTCCTCCAAGATCTCCTCCAAGTTGCGTTGAGCACTTAGAAGCTAGAGCTCCTTGAGAAGATGTCCTTGATCACCTTCTTGAGAAGATGTCCTTGATCACCTTGAGTATATACCTTCATAAGTTCAGAGTTATCCATACTTACAACCCAAGATAGAGAATACAAGCACATACATACACGTTCGAAGTGGGATGGGTCTCAATAATGATTAATCACAAGTTTACACGATCCTCCAACACATGAACCTTAGCATACACACCTTTATACTCAAAAAGATGATGAGTGAAAGATAGAGAGAGAATAGACAGGGTCTTTCAAAGTGTACGGTAAGCTACAAGGCTAACCTACACTAACTAATATTCCAATGTCAAATTACAATGTGTGAGTATGATACAAACTGATAATATCTGAATCTAGGCAGAAATGGGAACTAGATACAAGAGATTGTGCCTAAGAGGTATGAAGAGTGTGTGTGTGTGTGTGTGTGAGAATATGGAGAATATGAACAGTTTGGAACTGTTATACAACAAACCTGAATTCCAATTATCCCTAAATCAAAAACTAGTGAACTAACAAGTAGAAACAAAAATAGACTTGTTACTCACAGTAACTCAGCAAGTGATGTTCATGGTAAGCTCACACGAACTCCTCCAAGATATCCTGATGTAGAGCACACCTCCTCCAAGTATGTGAGAACACCTCCTCCAAGATCTCCTCCAAGTTGCGTTGAGCACTTAGAAGCTAGAGCTCCTTGAGAAGATGTCCTTGATCACCTTCTTGAGAAGATGTCCTTGATCACCTTGAGTGATGATTAACTATGAGCATTGGCTCTCTTTACATAGCTTGTGTATCTATCCAAAAGCACAAAAAAAAGCTATGCAAGCGACCACCATTATATCAAGTTTTTTAAAAACAAACTCTTCGCGAAATTCAACACCGTGCGCTGTCCCATTAATGTCTTTTTCAAAAAACAACGATCTCCAAAGAAACATTCCGTGCCGCCATCTTTTGCGCCCGACAGGTTTCAAACCCTTGTGGCATGTTTGGAAGTGAATTGTCTTATCCAACATGCCCCATGTTTTTTTTTGTAGAGGATCTACTAAAGAGTTCTCCATATGCTCCAACTTGAATGTGAATCAATTTCGACATTGTCTCCAACAATACATACATACATAGCAAGAGATTACACAAAAAATAAGATCAATATAAGACATGAAAAATACAAACAAGAAAGAAAACCAATACAAAAAAACCACACTAAAAAATAATAATAATCAATATTTATATTTTAAAAATATACATAAATTAAAAATATATATAATTTAATAATAATAATAATAATTACACAAATATATATATAAAAATGCAAATTTTAAACAAAAACAAAAAGTGTATCTTCAACTTCTATGTCCATCCAAAACAAAAAGTATCATAATTAAACTTTATCATGCATAGCTTGGACAAATAGCATGACATCCCTACTTGTGTCATCTGTGCCCTAGAGTTGGTGCAAACTTTAATAAAGAGTCTTTCTAAATAAAGACCTCTAGCAAAGTCAACGAGCTGAGTTTCAATCACTTCTGGAAGTGAACCGCATATTTTTTTCTCCCTCTAGTATTTTGAAAATGAAGTATGTACCACCTTATAGGCTGAGAATACATACGATAATCTCTACCCATGCAAAGCAAGCCAAAAAACCTTATCAAAAGATAAAAAATTAAGTAAATAATTAACAAAAAGAGAATTTCACCATCATACAAGCTTCAAAATTGGCTAATCTATGAAGACATTAATCTCAAAAAGTCAATCAAAGCCACATAAGAGTCATCATTCCATAGCTCCCTTGGAAAAACTATGTGAATGAAAGGAAAATTTTCAAAAATGTGCATAATTTTAACATACGTACCAGAATGAATCTAAGTAAACCCCAAATTCACCCTCAAATGAAAGTGCAACTATAAGCTCATGGTAATCAATCACAACACTAAATAGCATACCACCTCCATTATGCACTATCTCGACTCAATACTATGACATCCCCACTAGCATCATTAGTGACCAATAGTGGGTATAGAGCTAAAAATGAATACATGCTCACACACGCACCCCACAACACAAACACCACGAGCATGAACTCACAAGAAGCTCTGCGAATTGAGTTTCTATCACTTTGGTAAGTGATGGGCAAACTCAGCCAAAATGAAGCCTATCACTAAAGGCAAACGAAAGATAGGAAAAAATTCAAAAAATGCATAGTTGGTAGTGTATACACACCTATCATCTGGTCGCAACTTTGACAAAGAATCCAAAATTGAAAACTTCATGTCCGCTAGTATGACAATCATATATACCAAAATGAATCCAAGTAAACCCCAAATTCACCCTCAAATGAAAGTGCAACTATAAGCTCACGGTAGTCAATCACAAGACTATATAGCATACCAAATCCATTATGCACAGTATCAACTCGATACTATGATATCCCCACTAATGTGATCAATGCCCTTTGGGTATAGAGCTAAGAATGAATACATGTGTCCACGCACATTAGAGTGGGTGGTTGGTCCTTCCGCCTCTTGAGGCCGGCACGAGGGTTCAACCCCTCTCTACGGCAATATGTGGGCCTAAGGCCATTGTAATGCCTTCGAGCAGTATTTAACCGGATGCCTTAGGGCAATCTTTCGTAGTGTTGCCTTCGGATAGTCTAAACCCTGCTTTGTGGGATACCGGGGGTCTCATGGGTACTATGCCCATTCACTTGTGAAGTTGTTCTTTCAATCATTTCAAGCAAAAGGAGATTAGGCCTCGGCCGAACTTCCTCTTTAAATTTTTTTATTTATTTATTTATTTTTTTTAAGAATAAATACATGCTCACACATGCACCCCGCAACACACACAAACACCGTAAGCATGAACTCACAAGGAGCTCTCCGAACTGAGTTTCTATCACTTCCATGACTTCAATGTAATTGTTCTTAACATAATCATACATCCTAAAGCAAAGACATCAAACTTCCAAACAAATAGCTCAATAGAAACGCCACATAATAGTTCAAGACATGGAAGATGGTTAATTCTAATATATTGAAAGAACTAAAATGTGTAGACTTGCATACCATAATATGAATAAAAATTCAATTTTGTCTTTCATGTTTAGTCAATCTAATTTTCATACATAGATAGATGTGTGTATATATAGTTAGAAAGCAAAATAAAAATAGGAAAAGAACAAATTAATAAACAAACAAAACACATAAATAGATATCCAAAAGAATAAAAGATCATTTAACAAATTATCGAACACAACAATAGAAAAATATACATATACACATTAAATAAATAAATGAATAATATAATATAAAAAAAGAAAGATAAAGGATAGAAACTTTAAAGAAAATATACTATGATAATATTTCTAATAATAAAAAATAAGAAATGTATTTTTTGAGAGAAAAAGCATCAAAATAACCTATTTTAAAAAATTCAAGAAATTCAAACAAAACAACAACAAAACAAAATAAAAGGTGAATCTTCAACTTCTATGTCTACTCAACAACAAGAAGTCTTAGACTTAAAACTTTATCATACATAGCTTGCACAAATAACTATGACATCCTTACTCTGTCAAGGCCCAAGATTAGGTACAAGTTTTGATAAAGAGTCTTTCTATATAAAGAATCCTAATAAAGACATCGAGCTGAGCCTCTAATAAAAGATATAAAATGTCATGATGATGCTTAGTTGGACACATTCGATGTGTCTAGAAATAACTATGCTCCCAATGGTAATTAACAAATTTGGTATGAATGCCAAGGTATTCCATCCCGCATTTTCACCATTACATGCTTCAAGGGAACTTAATTCCAGTTCCATTTTTAAAAATAATCCTGTATGTTCCAGCCCATCTTCTCACCGATAAACACGTGCTTTTGTCTCTTGTGGGTCTCTTGATTGAGTATTGACATTTTTACTTCAGATCTCAAGGCTTGTTTCACTTCTACATTTGATATTATACCTCACAAAGACACAATTCTCAATTCAAACACACTAATCCATTTCGAAGCAATGAAATGAAAAAACTTTCAAGATTGGAACGACTGCGTGAAGAAAATAATGATATCATTACTCAGCATTTACAAATTACAAGATGTATCTTTACAAGCAAACAAGTTTCTTACCTTACATGCAATGGCCTAAGAAACAAGCTCACATATGCAAAGAAACACAGAAAAACTAGTAAATAGCTGACCTGTAACCAAATCCTGCTTTTCTGAGTTCACCCTCTGTTATTTTGGCAAGAGCCTCAAGAGTTGGAAATGCATGGAAAGGAATCCCGGAAACACTTCCAAGAAATGTTCCATGACTTGCAAGATAGTCTACCATTTGAGTTATCCTTTGTATGTGGTTATTTGAAGAGCAAATAAATTGAAATAGGCATTCTAATGGGTGCTGCCGAAGCAAACGAGCTCCTTTCATGTATGGAGCTAAGGCAGCAAATCGTTTATCTGCAGCGATGAAAGGAGCCCATAGCTTTTCAAGGGACTTGTCTAGATTAAAGTAATCTTTCAGTGAAACTTCAGCACAGCTCAAACATATGCAGCAAGATTGAGCACCATGCATCTGGCACAAATGGATTGCATTTTCTCTGTGTTGGCCTGCAGATTGACCGTAAGAACTTGTGAAAATTGATTGTTTTGTGTTCACTGATCTTGCAGTAGAAGCATTATTGGGCAAAAGTTCAGGATGGGCTGTTACACTTGCGTTTACCTCATCAGTGGGTGAAACGTAGCTGCTGCAATGGTGTCCATAACTGATGTTACAGCATTCTTCAGACGCACAAGTATAGTGGAGCATGTATTCCACATCTGTCGATGTTTGTCTAAGGGTGAAAAGATATTTATCCACAACACCCGTATACTCATCTTTTCCGGTTAGCTTCCAACGGAAGCTCTGGCCCGTAGGCAAGGTGAGGGCAAGAGAAAGCTCGGAGATATCCACACCTAGCCTTTTCCAAGAATGTGCAGCTGTTGTTTTTTCGTTTGAAGAATTGTCTCGTTTGAGCTGCTCACGTGCGATTCGTTCCTCTTTATTCGCAAAGCAAGCAGCGAGGGATCTCCTGATCAAGATACCAGGATTGCTGATCGTTCCCGTGCGGAATGAGACAGCGGAACTTCCAGTTGCCATAAACTGGAGTGGCACGTCCAGCTTGTGAGACGGCTTTCCAACGATCGGAATTCCCACTCCCAACGCCCTCTACTGAAAGTGAGATGGCTTTCCAACGATCGGAATTCGCACTCCCAACGCCCTCTACTGAAAGATTGTAATGGGAAGGGTAAGAAATCAAAAAGACGTTAGGAATGCACTTTGACTTCATTTCGGTATCGCTTAAGGGTTTCGAGTCTCCACATGGGAAGACTCGGAAGAAGAAAGAAGGGAAAAAAAAGAAAGATAAGAAAGGAGGAGACTTGATGTTCTATGTCCCGTAGGTGGAGTGGTTTATTTTTGGATTTTTGAGGTGGAGGTCCAAAGTTCAACTTTCAAAGACATGTAAAGCTTGTTACCGTTAGTGTTCATGTGAAAGACCAAATGGCCACCGGACACTTCTTTGTATATGTTCTTTAATAAAATATATAGTGGCCTAGTCAGCCACAGATTGTAAGTTCGACCACATTTGTAACACCTAAGAAGTTTGTGTTCATGCTCACTCTGTAATGTGTTTTTTTGCATATTCTACAGCCCCTGTGTAGAGTACCATGTGTGGTGCTTGGAGCTTGGTTTTCTACTCCCAGGATATCGTCATGGAGCTCTCGAGAAGGAGAGGGCATTGTGGTGCATCGCCATCAAAATATCTCACTGATATTAAAGCATTTCGATGCAAAAGCTTTGTCCCTTTTGTGTGAACAAAGCAAGCACCCGCCTGCCCACCCAAGGCTTTCTCCAAGGTGACGACCAAGGCCTAGACCTTGGCATACGTCACCGTTGGCACCATTGGTTGCGCTCGAGGGAGGAGCTCAACAATCAAGGAAGATAGAGGTTCCCAGTACTTCACAGGTGGTCACCCATCCCAATATTGTCCCCCCCTCCCCCCCCGAGCTCGCTTAACCGTGGCAATCTCTTGCCACTAAGCTACACTCTTGTGGTGTCTAAAGAAGGGGAAAGACTAAGGTTAACATTACCTTGAACATGTTTTGTTCCCTCAAAGCTTCATTCTTTGCTTTCAAAGCCTATTTTTGAAGCATTTTTGGGGTGATCTTTGGAGCGATTTTTTAGTACTTTCGTGCATAAGTATCTTCATACATATTCAAGAACATCAAGAAGAGTATTCTTTGTACTTCTTCAAAAATAAGTATTCACCTTTTCGGCCGTGTTCTCAGCCACACTCGTCAAACTACAAGTGCCACCTCGTAAAACTACAAGTTTCTCGAAAGGTTTTCAGTTGTGGTGTGAGCAGCCGCTGCAAATTTATGTAGGTTTTTGAACCTAAACAACAGAGTTGACAAACACTTGCAGGTGTTGTTGGCTCGTTTTTGGGCTATGCATTCAACCTTTCAGTGTCATTTTATTGCATATATTGAGCACACATACACTATGTACGCTTCTGTGGATACTACTTATGTACATCCATGTGGTCATTGATATAGCGGTTACATTTTTGCATAAAGCCTTTTACGTTTGATAAAGAGGGTCGCGATGAGGTTTTCTTAACTGGGAGACACCCAGATGTCAAGGTCTCTTCGGTGATGCAGGTGGAAGACTTACCCAACCTCGCCATAGGAGATGTATGATAGTTGTTCATAGGTGCTCGATAAGCCTAGTTGGCTTCTTTCAAGTAACTGATTATATGCAGTGGAGTCAGTGATTCACTACGCAAGTAACCATGTCAGTAATTGTAGTTCTATGAGATTTTGACACTAGTCATATGCTCATTTTGCAAAGGATACTCTAGAAAAAAATTTCAATGGTCAATTTACTCCTTGATACACTTATGGTGTGAGCACATTTATTCTCCCATAATCCTTATGGTTGGTCATTACTGTTCATTAATTCATTTTTCTGGAAAGATTGTTGAATTCTCTCCCAGAATCTAACACTTGGTCATCCTTCTTTGAGCCTTAATGGTGTTTGGACTCTTCTAGCTCCATTATCATTCTATTCAGTTGTCTACCATCATGACATCAGAGCTCTCAGGCACGTCTAGTGGATTAGGGTCTAGTGCTAGTGTTCTGAGGAGGAGTTATAACTTTCAAGGCAAAGCCCATTCTAAGATTTGAAAATTTGATGGCACAAACTTTGCTCTATGGAAGAATCATATTAAAGATGTACTGATTCAAAGGAGGCAATGGAAGCCAATAAATGGAATCTCAAAGAAGCCTGTTGACATGGAAGATGATTGGGATGAGTTAGACGAAATGGGCAGGTCTACCATTTGATTGCACCTGGCAAATAATGTTTACTTTATTGTATTGGACTGTGAAAGTGCAGAGGAGCTTTGGAAGAAGTTATGCAACACATATGAAAAAGAGACGGCATCAAATAAAGTGTATCTAATGAGAAAGTTATATGACCTTCGCATGAAAGACACAGATAGTGTTGTTGCTCATCTAAATGTGTTTCATGCTACATTCTACCAGTTACAGGCTCAAAAAATGAATATTGATAATGAAATGAAAGCAGTCTTGTTGTTGTGCACCTTGCCATCATCATGGGATACATTTTGCATGGCTATTAGCAATAGTGCACCTGGTGATAAACCGGTCTATGATGACATATGTGGAGCACTCTTGAGTGAGGAAATTCATAGAAAATCTATGGTTGGCACTCAGAGCGGAGATGCATATAATGTTCGTGATTCTTACCAAGGAGAGAATCAGCAACATGTTAGGAGAAAGAACAAGGAAAAGAATGCTCAACAGAATAAGAGTAGAAGTAAATCCAGGAAGAGGGATATTGAATGCCATTATTGTCATAAGAAAGGAAACATGAAGAAAGATTGATATGCATTAAAGAATGCTAAAAGTAAGGACAAAATGTTGATGGGCATGTTAAACAGTTACTTGCAGCATCTACTTTGATTGTGAAGATTGAAGAAATTAATGCTATTTCTGATGATGTTGATGTGTTGACACTTGAAAATACTCTTCCAATTGAGGCTCTTATGCTTGAATCTCTTTCCCACACGTGATTGCTAGATTCTGGTGCTTCTTTCCATGTGACACCACACAGAGAATGGTTCTCTAATTATGAAGCAAAGTCTTTTGGTACCGTGAGACTTGGTGACTCTTACTAGTGTGACATTGTGGGGATTGGAGATGTGGTTGTGCAGTTCATTGATGGTTCAAAATTTACTATGCATAATGTACTCCACGTACCTCAGTTATCACGCAGTTTGATGTCAGTTGGTCAACTTGATGACCTTGGTTACAAGGTGGTCTTCTATGCTCAATCCTTTTGCATATCAAAGGGCAATATGGTTATTGCAAAAGGAAGCAAAATTGACTCACTTTATCCTTTATTTGTATCACAAAAATAACATTTGTTAGCTATTACTGAACAACCTATGTCTTGTATTTGGCATGGTTGTTTAGGCCATATATCTCGTAGTGGAATGGAAAATCTTTCTCGCTCTGGCTACTTACTTGTGTTATTACTTGTGTTATCTTTCTCTGATTTTTCATTTTGTGAGCATTGTCAATATGGAAAGCAAACCAAAAATGTGCATAGAACGCACATTGACTCATATTCCCTACTTCAGAAAATGGCTTGGTTCAGTTGAGACTAAAAAAGGAACTAAGCTCAAAGCTTTACATTCAGATAATGGGGGTATGGCTCACTTGAATTCAACCTTTTCTGCCAATCTAGAGGAATTCGTAGAGAGTTTACAGCTCCTTATACCCCAGTACAAAATGGTGTAGCTCAAAGGATGAATAGAACTATTCAGGATAGAGTAGTCTCTATGATGCATCATGCAAACCTTTCACAAGGCTTTTGGGCAGAAGCAATATTGATTTTAGTTCATGTGATTAACCTTTCACCTAGTACTGCCAAAGGTCTAAAAGTGGCACAAGAGTTATGGACAGGGAAGCCACCAGATTTTGATCATCTTTGAGTTTTTGGGCGTGAAGCATATGTTGATATACCCAAGAATCTTAGACAAAAGTTGGACCATAAGTCAAAGAAATGCATTTTTCTTGGATATGGTCGAGAAGGACAATTTGGATATCGTGTATGGGATCCTAAAACATGATCAATGATCAGAAGTAGTGATGTCATTTTCAATGAGTCTAAGATGCATAAACAGCCCATTAAGGAGGTTGAAGTGAGAAGAGTAGTGTTTGAGGATATTGTTCCTCCAATTAGCATGCATAAAAATATTACACATAGGGACATTCAAGAGAATGTCTGATCAGATCAATCTGTAAATGTTCTTGTTCAGCAACCATTGAGATGCTCTGCATGTGTCTCACATCCACCTGATAGATATGTTCCAGGTTTAGATTTTGTTATGTTAACAGATGTCCGTGAGCCTTCTTGCTACAAAGAGGCTATGCAGACAGAGGACGATGTCAAGTGGGAGCATGCCATGCAGAGTGAGTTGGATTCTATTCACAAGAATTGTACTTGGGATTTAGTACCTTTGCCAAAGGGTAGGAAAGCTCTACCATATAAATGGGTATATAAGTTGAAATTCACATCAGATAGTGCTTCTCCAAAGTATAAAGCACGACTTGTTGCAAAGGGTTTTAAGCAACAACATGATGTTGATTTTGAGGAAATCTTCTCTTTAGTGGTCAAGATGACTACCCTACGCATGTTGCTTGGATTTGTTTCAGTGGAGGACTTAGAGTTAGTCCAAATGGATGTGAAAATTTCTTTCTTGCATGGAGATCTTACAAATGAGATCTATATGGAACAACAAGAGGGTTATGTAGTTCCTGGCAAGGAAAGTCTAGTTTGTAAGCTCAAGAAGAGCTTGTATGGACTTAGACAACCCCTTAGAAAATGGTACCGAAATTTTGATGCTTTTATGAAGTCTCAAGGCTATTCTTGAAGCAATGAGGATCATTGTATCTACACAAAGAGATGCTCAGATGGCAGCTTGATATGCTTGATACTTTATGTCAATGATATGTTGACTGTTGGGAAGTCCTCTTATGACTTGTCAATTCTCAAAAAGAAGTTGAGTCAGACATTTGATATGAAGGATTTGGGGGATGCCAAACATATTCTTGGCATGTGCATTACTCGTGATAGGAGTAAAAGATGCATATACTTGTCTCAAAGTGAGTACATATCCAAAATACTTCACAAGTTCAGTATGCAGGGTGAAAAGGCATTGAGTACACCTTTACCCACATATGTGAAATTGAGCAAGGATGATTGCCCTAAATTAGATGAAGAAAAGAAATTCATGACCAAATTTCCTGCCATTCTATTGTTGGTAGTCTCATGTATGCTATGGTAGCTACGAGACCAAACATTGCATTTGCAATGGGAGTTGTGAGCAAATATATGTCTAATCCTGGCAAGAAACATTGGGAAGCAATCAAGATGATTTTGAGATATCCGAGTGGCACTAAGGACAAGTTTCTATGCTTAGGTAGAGGGAAAGCATCCATTATTGGATACACAGAATCTAACTATGCTGGTTGTGTAGACAATCGTAAGTGTACATCAGCGTACATTTTTCATTTTGCTAGAGGTGCTATATCTCTTGGAGATCTCCTCTTCAAGAATGTACAGTTGTTTCCACCACAGAAGCAGAGTATGTTGAAGCAAGTGAGGACTGTAAAGAAGCATTGTGGCTTTCTCATCTTGGTTGTGATATGAGTTTACCTCAGCATGTACCTCGTTTGTTCAATGATATTCAAAGTGCCATTGCTTTGGCTAAGAATCTGGTCTATCATGCAAAGTCCAAGCACATTGAGGTGAGGTATCACTTCATTAGAGATTGCTTAGCCACTGAGTGCATTATTCTTGAGAAGGTTCACACTTGAGATAATGTTGTAGATGCTTTGACTAAAGCTCTACCACAAGATAGCTTTTGACACTATTGTCACTTAATGGGGGTTACTTGATTCATGTTCTTACACAGTCACTTGTATATTGCATAACATGCCCATCAGGTGGGAGGTATAGTTTGTATACTTACACTCAGGTATTCCTTATCATTCTTTATTTTTCTCCCATGGTTGCCATATTGGGCTTCAGTGGGAGATTCTTATCGTTAGTGTCCATGTGAAAGGCCAAATGGCCACTAGACACTTCTTTGTATATGTTCTTTAATAAAACATATAGTGGCCTGGTCACCCACAAATTGTAAGTTTGATTGCATTTGTAACACCGAAGAAGTCTATGTTCGTGCTCCCTATGTACTGTGTTTTTTTGCGTATTCTGCAACCTGGTGCATCACCATCAAAATACTTTAAAGCTTTGGTCAATTTAAAGGAGTTATAATTTTGTCTACTTTTTGGTTTGTGGGATACGAGAGGTCTTGTGGATATTATGTTTATTACTTGTATAGTTGTAATTTCAAGTTAAAGCCGAGGCATTAAACACCTATCAAACCTCCATTAAAAAAAAAAAGAATAAATTGATTTTTTTTGTCAAATTTTTGGTAGGTCTGATTTGAATAGAGTTCTAATCATCAATTAGTGGTTGAAAGACAAGAGTCAAAATTTAGATTTTATTTGTACGTAAGAAGTGAATATAAACAAAGAAGACATGTTAAATAGACTAAAGAAAATTTTATCTTCTCAAAAGTGGTACTCCATGGAGCACTTGAGAGGGGTGAGGGGATGATCAATATTAATTCAAGAAATGAATTTCTAAAATGATTTGTCTTTTGTTGAAGAGGTTAAAGAGCTTTAGATCCTTATAACTATTTTCAAAGTTGTCAAATACTAGTTCCCCTAACATTAGTGTTGAAGAATTCCCCTAACATTAGTGTTGAAGAAAGGATTGGAAAACGTTTAAGAAAATCAAGCATGTTCTTCATCTAATAGCTAAAAGTTTATGAGTCTTCTAGGATTTGTTTTGTCTAGAATAGATTTTCCACCAGTTATAAACATTTTCCTTCTCTTTGGTTGATAAATATTATTTCCCTTAAAGAATGAAGAAAATTAGTAGAGGAACTCAAACAATGAAAAAGAAATGAGGAAAAAAAAATCTTCTGAATTACATTATAAAAAGAACATTAGTCAACCAAGAAAAATTAAAGAAAGTAGAAAATTAGTAGAGGAACTCAAACAATGAAAAAGAAATGAGGAAAAAAAAAATCTTCTGAATTACAATATAAAAAGAACATTAGTCAACCAAGAAAAATTAAAGAAAGTCAAAATTTCTTGACTTGGATAACTTTCCCTAAACCATTATCCTTCTTGATATGGCCCAAGTGATCAATGTCATTTGTACCAAGTTTCCTCATCTAGTTGGTCTAATTCTTAGTCAAGCATATTCAACTAATGACATTATGTGAATGGAGGACATCTAAGGAAGTTTATGACTCTCATAAAAAACCCATGAATTGAAACAATACCTTTGACAAAAGAAATCAAATGGACTGGATAACATTTTTACGACCAACTTGCACCCTTGGGACTTTTGCTCATATGGTGAAAAAGAACATAGTAGAATTGGATCAACTACTCATCCAAGGCCTTTGAGAGCCCAAAAAAAAACATGACAAGAGTTAGAGAAGTGACAACAAGCCCATGTATCCCCAATATGCTACAACCTAGTTCCATGATAAGAGAGACATAAGGGAAAGAAAATTCTCCTATGAAAGGAGATGGAAGAGGCTAAATGGTCCATGAAAAGGGGAATGGCGAAGCAATGTGAACATAAAAAAGAAGAGCACATCCAAGAGAACACAGATGGATTATTTACTCTTGCTGATTGTCTATCTATACTTGTGAATCCATGCTAGTGTGTCTTTACTCATCAATGGCTTTCCTCCCCTTTTTCAGTGTTTTCCTTCTTCCTTATGGTCGATGTTTCTCTTCTCATGATCAATCGATTTTTATTTTTGCCAAATATCATTGATGTTGAAATTGGGCAGCTCAACAATGAACTCTAGTTCTCCTTTGGGATCTTCTTGTTGTTATGGTATGTTTCTAGTCCTCTATATTATCTTTGCACTTAATATGGCAGTGAAACTGCCACGTTGTTGCATGTAGACTTCAAAAGATTTTGTATGGTGCCATAACTTTGCTTGTCTTTTTGTGCAAAATGAAGTTCATCTCACGTGTTTTTTAAATTGCCTCCCTCCTCACTAATAGAGCTAAAATTTTTTGTCAATGGGTGAGATCTCCCAATCCTCTACTTTTTTTTCTTCTACCTAAGGTTACCAACAATGAAGCGATTTCTATGTTGATGGTGTTTTACTATGCAGATGCAAAGGAACGAATCCATAATAACAATGTAATAATAGTATGACCAAATATCATTAAAAAAGATAGATATAGAGATTATCTTCTTGGCCCATTAAAAAAAGATCAATTTATAAACTTCTAAATTACATTTTACGTGTCATATCTAGAATTTCAAGCAATTCCTTGTACTATTGATACATGAAAGTTGTGTTTCTTTGAGTATGCATTCTCAAGTCACATTGTGTGATAGTGCCTAAGCAGATGTATTGCTTCTAGTGTTTTCACAATATTGTAAATTGTTGCAAAAATGGAAAATTCTTATGGAATGATCCAACTTGAGGGTGATAATTTGAACAATAACAATTTTCATGCTTGGAGATTTAGAAAGAAAAATTTTTTGATGGGAAAAGGCTACTAGACGAACATCAAAGGAGACAATAAAAACCCCCCATGATTAGCCTAGAGGAGTTAAACTATAGACTAGTTAAGAGCATATGAAGAGTGGAATCAATGAGCACGAAAGGTAATGTATGGCTCTCTATGAGCATACACGATAGCACGATTGGGCACATATAGGATTCCAAAACTCCAAAAGAGGCTTGGAATAGTTTGTTCATGTTTTATGATACCAATATGAAGGCACAACAATTGCAATTCAAGAATGAGGTACATACACCAAGAAAAATATCATGTACATGAGTGAGTACACCTTAAAAATCAAAAGCATATGTGAGTCACCTTCATCTATTGATGTGAACATAGATTATGATGATAAGGTTGGTGTGCCTTCATGGTTTATGAAATGCATATAAGCATTTCAAAAATTCTTTTTGAACTAGGAGAGCATCACAAAGTTTAATGATCTTGTATCCTTGTTGTTAATTGAAGAAAATAACATTGTGAAGACTCAAAATCCCAAGGAAAAACAAGTTCTAAGTAGGTATTCTACTCCAATAGAGGAAGAGGACAAGGTAGAAGCTTTGGAAATAGACAAGGAAACAATAACAAGGACAAAGGTCAACAACAAACTAATGCAAGAGGTAGAAGATAGTTTCGAGGTAGAAGGAGCCAAAAAGGTCATAGAAACTTTCAAATAAATTATTCAAGTAATGATAGTAAGGGATGTTAGAATTGTGGTAAACCTTGTCATTTTGAATGTGATCATAGGTTGAAGAATCAAAACAACAAAAAGCAACAAAACATTTATGCATCCATGAGTGCAAATGATCCAGAGAAATTGTTTATGTTTTAGCAATATATGATGAATACAATGTGTCTCAATTATTTCAAATTCTAATGGTAATGTTTGTTCTGTTTATTCAAGGGGTCATGCAAAGCCCACATCCATGAGATACAGCATGTTTTATGTTACATTCATGATGACCATACACCAAAAGTATGGGTATATGTAATCAATGAGAAGAGTGTGGTGTTTACTCACTTCTAAAATTTTAAGGCTATGATGGAAAAGCAAACGGACAAGTACAATAGAATCCGATAGAGAAATTGAATACATATCAAATGAACTCATTATTTTTCTAAAGAGTCATGGAATTCAAAGGCAATTTTCATATATGTACACAACAAAAGAGGAAAAGGTTGTTGGACACACAAATAGATAGCTTGCAAAAATAACAAGAGCTTTCATTGCTAAATAAATATTCCTCATTAGTTTTGGACAAAATTATGCACATTGTCATATACATTACAAATAGAAATCCAATTATTGTTATCAAGTGGCATCCAAAGAGAATTTTACAAGTAAAAAGAAAAACTTATCATACATGAAAGTATTCAATTGCATTGCATATGTACATGTTCCAGAATGAGTTGAGGACAAAGCTTGACTCAAAGTAGAAAATTGTACCTTCATTGGGTACTCCCTTGAGCAAAAGGGATATAAATGCTACAACCAAATCAAACACCAAGTGAAGCTAAGTTGGGATGGGGTGTTTGATGAAAGAAGCTTTTATGTTGATGCA
Source organism: Ceratopteris richardii (assembly GCA_020310875.1). NCBI lineage: Eukaryota > Viridiplantae > Streptophyta > Polypodiopsida > Polypodiales > Pteridaceae > Ceratopteris > Ceratopteris richardii. The sequence goes on along the minus strand of CM035437.1, from coordinate 70,505,059 downwards.
AAAGTACATAATTGAATCAAATGACAAAGCAAATGCTAAAAACTCAAGTGCTGAATATCAAGTTTTGAGTGGATCAAATGTGTCACCTAGCATAATTCCAACTCAAACCCATGGAGTGGAAGATTGAATGGAGAATTGAGTTTAACAAATTCATCAACTACATAGTATTTTTGTTGTTAATAAGACATTTGTAGGTTTTGAATATATTGACAATGAATGAAGCAATTCAAAAAAGATTATAATGAGGGATTGCCCTTTGTGAAGACACCAAGAGTAAGAAAGGCACATGCAAATGATACAAAAATTATAACCAATATAGGATCAAGAAGATTTGAGAGGATGCAGAATTCAGTTTAGTGATTAACATATGATAGCTACATGGCTCATCATTGTGCTTACATAGTTAACACAATACAATATGTTGAACCCTCTTTGAAGCTGCAAGTGGAAATGCAGATGGAGAGAAAGTTATGAATGAAGAGATGGTTGCACGCCGTGGGAATGAAACATGGAAGTTAGTTCGATTGTTAGAAGAGAAGAAATCCATAGATTGCAAATGGGTTTACAAGGTAAAGCATAATGATGATGGTAGCATAAGCATATATAAAGCACAAAAGGATATGCATAGATATAGGCCATCGATTATGAGGAAACATTCAGCCTATAGGTGAAATGGGTAGTATGAGATCACTTATTTCATCGACTACAACAAAAGGATGGATTTTGCATTAGATGGATGTGGAGAATGCTTTCTTACATAGCGAATTGCAACAAAAAGCATACATGTGTCATCTATGAGGATATGAGGATATGAGGATATGAGGATTCAAAGCATATTTGATATGTTTGTAGATTGAAGAAGGCTTGTTTGGGCTTAAACAGGCCCCTCATGATTGACATCCAAGGAGTGTTGATTATTTTTAACTTCAATTGGATTTTCAATGTATGATGTTGATCATTCATTGTATGCAAGGAAGGTTGATGATGCCATCATAATTGTAGCCCTTTACGTTGATGACTTGATTGTAGCTGGTAATATTGAAGAAAGGATTAAAGAGGCTAAGCCATCCAGTATGCGAGAATTCGACATGCAAACTCTTGGTGTGATGCACTACCTTTTGGGCATTATAGTTATACATACAATAATAAGTATATGGTTGTCCCAAAGGAAATATCTCTTGAGTATGTTGCAAAAGTATGGTATGGCTAATTGAAACCCCATTGGATAAAAATTATTGTGGAAAGTTTGATCCATTTCACAACTAGAAGGTCTGATATAAGCCACATTATGGGAATTCAGAGTTAGTTTATGCAGGATTCCAAGAAGCCACATTTAGATGCTTGAGACATACTCTATAGTATGTTAATGCTACTTTGGATTATGCATCACTTTATGAAGCTAGTGTAGAATTGCAGGTTAACGGATACACTGATGCACCTTCAGTTAGCATTGTTTCAAATACAAGATCTGCTAGTGGTTTTCTAATTTCACTTGGAAGTGATGTTGTTACATAGAAAATTAAGAAGTAATCCACTATTGCTTTCTCAAGTAAAGAACCTGAGTATAAAGATGCAACAATGGAAGCATGTGAGGCATCATGGTTAGAGATGATACTTGCATATTTAGGTATAGAAGTGCAAAAGCCTATTACCATTTATTGCGATAATATGAACAACATATAATTAGCATGAAATCCTATTTTTCATGCTAGAAGAAAGCATATTGAGGTACATTATCATTTCATCAAGGAGAAGATATTGGCATGTGATGTTGATCTTGTCTATGTGAGGACATATGAGTAGGTTGCTCATATTTTCACTAAAGTATTTGGAGAAAAGATTTCAAGAAGTTTTAAAAGATGTTGGGACTACAGGACATGACATTGAGCTTGAGGGGGATTGTTGAAATATCAAGATCAAGATGTGATGATCAAGGATGACACATATCACTTACTTTTCTCTAACATGTATAGTGGTTATGATAATATATATCATGGATACTTTTAGTGAGCTTCATTGAATTTATCTATCAAGAGTGATGGCACATTTGTTTCTTGCTATCTCACTCATTGAATTTATCTATCGAGAGTGATGAGACATTTGTTTCTTGTTAGCTCGTTAGGCTCTTATTTATGTATAGTTCTTTATATATTGTACTTGTTATATTGTTTCATTAGGTCATTCTTGTACGTTCTCTTTTTGGAATATAAGAAGAATCCTTCCTTGCCACAATATGTGTGTGCTTCTCTCTTTCTATGTGAGAGCATGTGAGAGATCCCTTCCTTATCTCCTTCCTCTCGACACTAGAGCTTCAACACATTTACCAAAGAGACGATAGTACAATTCTTATGCAACTAAATCACACACCTATTACTTAAAGCTTTAACAAGAGGGATTCATCTTTGTTTTCTATCCTTGTGTTTCAAGACTCAAGTCACGTGTATTTTTGGGTCTTGATTAATGTGAAACCCTAACTCATGCATATTGATCCAAGTAGAGTATAATCCTTGTGTTTCAAGGCTCAAGTCACACATGTCTTTTTGGATCTAGATTAATGTGAAACATAACTCATGCACATTGATCCAATTAGAGTATATGTGGAAGCTCTTCTTCAACTAACTCATGCATTAGATAAAGAGTATAGTTTATCTTATTTTTCCCTTCATCTCCAACTTCTTTTCCATTTTTCCTTGAGAGTACTTTAAATTCTTTTCTTTTTTCCTTGGTTCTTCTCTTGCTAAAAATATTTGAGTTTGATTTGTTTTCTATTGCTTTGCCCTCCATATTTGCTTCATTTTGACTTGTTGTTGAGTTTGATTATGATAATCTTCTCTTACTTTAGGTCTCCATATTTGTTTAGTGTCTTTTCTAATTTTGATATGCTTTTGTTTTATTTGATTTTGTTTTCCATTGTCTTTGTAGTCAAAAGTTTTCTTTTGTTGAATTGGTATGTGATCCTCTTCTTTAAGTCCTTGATTGTTTGAATTTTTTGCTATTGAGAATTTGAATGTTTCCATATCTAGTTTGTATATGTCTTTACCTTATTCCTGCACATCATCATTTGCAAACAAAATTCTCATAGTTTTATCTCTTACTTTTACTCTGATCATTTGCCTATCAAAATCAATAGATACTATGTATTGTTTCATCTAGTCTTGACCTAAAATTAAACTTTCAGACAATAATCTCTCAGGTCATTCTTCACACTCAACTGAGGTCTTTTATTGTCCTATTTTCAAATCAATTCTCACTTTACATGTACTATCATGTTCATACTGGACCTTGTTCCATTCTCTTGGAGATATATCATGGTAATTTCCCCTCCTTAGATTTTAGTTAATTTTATTAGGTTTTATAGATAAAGGCAATACTTTCCCTAGTCTTGAACTACTTGTAGGTGGCTCATAAAAGGTCTTCCTAAGATGATCTCATATGAGATAAGATGAGGAACCTCAACTATTGCAAATGTATGTTCAATTTCTATTCCACAAGTTTAATGATTTCCTTTTTCCAGATACCTAAGGGTGTTTCTATGTGTCCATCTACAAGTTGGAGTTTCATTCTAGTAGGTTTGAGTTGTAGAGCACCCCATTCTTCCCAAGTTTTTCTTGTCATAATGGCTACTCCAACTCTAGTATCTAAAATGGGATTAGTTTTTTTATCTCCATGGTGAATTGAAGGTATAGTATTACCCTCTCCTCCCTCACAATATCCTCCAATTTGGTCTATTGGTACTTGCATGAGTGACTCTCTATCTATGATTATGGGATTTTCCACTGAATTTTTCCTCTCTTGATTTAGATATTCTTGTAGATGAGGGTTGTATCTCGTTACTTCCTTTAAAGTCCATTGACAAAAGATTTTAGAGTGATCATTCAACCCAACCTCCATTTGCAATGGTATCTCTTCAATTAGGTTTGTGTTTCTAATCTATTCTGTTCCTTCTCGAATGTTGGAGTAAGGTAGTTGATCATTTTGTTGGAGTTAGACGTCTGCGAAAGCACGCGAACAGATCAAGGAAGAAGAAGATGCTTGGAGCTCAACACACAATACTGAATGTATTACTAGAGAATGTACAAAGGTAAGTAGCCCTTTAGGGCAATAGGTGTATATACAAGCCGGTGAAAAAAACCTCCTAAAGAGGGAAAAAAGTGCCCCGGTAGTCCTAGTGTGTTCACACACATCACTACCTAAATATATCAACAAATCCCCCTGGGAGTGATGCGGTGAACAAGCAGCTGGCACTCATGTATAAGGAAGTGCCAAGCTATGTGGAAATCACTCCACAAAAGGAAGTAAGCCCAAAGCTTTGTGGAAAGCTTCAAACTGGGACATTTTTCAACACCCTGCACAATGTTCCACAGTCCTTTTTCAACCAACACATGTTGCATCATATAAGCCCACAACGGGTAGTTGGTACCATCCAACTTATCCTCAACAACCAACGTACGAAACACATCACTGCTTTCAGCCACAGCTGGTGACTAAAATATCTTGATGCAAAAAATTGATTGTATCTCAAAAAGTTGAACATAACTGCCCAAACAAATTCTGCTAAACTTGTAATAGACTTCGAGATGCTTATACTGGAAAATGGAAACTGGTATATACCTTTGGCACAAAAAATGAAATTGCCTACACAAGCACTACAATAGTGCATTCGGAGGTCGAAATGAGCTCAGATCACCAATTTCGGCCCCACATAGCGAAGCTGTTTTGATCTCAAAAACACGCTGAGTATGCTCACCAAAATTCGTGCGATTCTGAGACTACAACCGGAGAGGTGTTGACGACGCCCCTAGATGAAGCGACGAACTTCTTTGATACCAATTGTTGGAGTTAGACGTCTATGGAAGCATGCAAACAGCTCAAGGAAGAAGAAGAAGCTTGGAGCTCAACACACAATACTGAATGTATTACTAGAGAATGTACAAAGATAAGTAGCTCTTTAGGGCAATAGGCGTATATACAAGCCGGGGGAAAAAAAGCTCCTAAAGAGGGAAAAAAGTGCCCCGACGGTCCTAGTGTGTTGTTGCAGAGCAAAGAAGAGCAGAGATTCAGAGAAAAAGAAGGGCCCAAATTTTTTTTCGATTTGGACACTTTATTTTTGTAACATAGTCACTTTGTGATATATTTTCCGATGTAAATGCACTAGAGGAGTCCTCTCGATGTATATCCATAGATATCTGTATCATTACCCTTGTAAACTAGGAGGAAATTAGTTCTTTAGTTAATAAAGTGGCCGCTCTCTTGTGTGAAACGACCATTTTTAATGCACATGTATATAAGTCATTTTGTGACTCTTAGTAAAGACTTTTTTTGCCATTGTGAGAATCAAGAGCACATAATTTCGAATTTGTGTCTTCTCCTCTCTATATCTTCTTCCTTGTGAGCTTGCATGCATGTGTGATGCTTGAAAAGAGTGTATTGAAGTGTTGTCTATCCATGGTAGTGCTTGTTTGCTATTGGTAATTGTGTGTGCGAAGCATAGAAAGTGTTTAAGCGTAGGTAAGTCATTCCCATGACTCAATATTTTTCTCATAACTTGAAGCAAAAACGTCAAAATCGAGTGAAAATATGATCATTGGATGCGTCTTCTCGAGAGCTTCGAAATGAACCTACTATTCACTATATTTCAAGTTCGGAGCTAAGAGAAAAGCTCGATTTACTACTGGCTGTTGTTCTAGGTATACCATAGCCGACCACAAAAGCTTTGACTGTGATAGTTTACTTTGTTAGTTCACATTTGCATTGACCGTCATTTGAATGCATGTCCTCGTACACTCGGTTAGGTTAAGATGCTTCTTGGATTGATAATTAAAGCATGACTCCCCACTATATGCACTTGTAGGGGATTGAGGTATAGTCTCCTTCTCCTCAAGTCCCTAAGTCGATACTTAGGTACACACATTTTTTGGTGCCGTTGCCGAGAAGCGTCGAGTCAAACCGAGGCATTCATATGATGGTGAAAGCTCTTAGCATTGAAGTGAGTAGAGGAGTTGTAAATTTCTCTTCTTTGGTAAGTCACCCTCATCCGCACTTACTACTTCTCACTTTGGGAGTGTGTGTAGTGAGTTGTTAGTTTAGGGAAGTGAGCTAGAGAGGGAAGTTAGAGTAGGTAGTAGAGGGAAAGAGAGTAGGATAGGAAAGTAAGGTTAGAATTTCAAGCACTCTTCATTTTTGTACTCTTCAACCTTTTTTCAAAGAGAGGCTTAAAAACAAAAAAATAGTCATTTTTGAATCACTAGTGTTTGAGCTAGTATCGTGGGAGAGCACAAACGATCGATATTGCGGGCCTGAGATCGCGATCGTTGGAGTGATGTCGAGGGATATCGCTGTGAATCGAGCTAAACGGGAGCTTAGAGGAGGTAAGAGCATTATGATTAATCACTTACCAACATCTGTGAATCTAGAGAGGTGAGAAAATACCTACGATCGGCATCGTGTGAGAGAGATCGAGAGTTTGAGTGGGTGTTTTTGAGATACAGACACAGAGGGAGAAAGGGGAATGCACAACAAGCACATGAGTTAACTTGGTTTTTGAAAATAATCATTGGTGTGTGTGGAAAAAAATAAGTATCGCGATCGATTGAGTTTTGGTATCGTGATACCAAAATTCCCAAGTATCCTGATACTTGTCTAGTATCATATCGCTGGTTTCCCATTTGTGGTATCGTGATACCAATTTGGTATCGTATTGCCAAAATTGTGGTATCGCGATTGCGATTATTGAGTCGTATCATATCGTTTTGGTTGTGGTATTGTATCGCGGACCAAAGTGGTATCATACCGGATGCAATAGCGGTATTGTATCGCTGACTAAAGTGGTATCGTATCGTTGAAACCTCAAGTATCGTATTGTTCATAAAGTAAGTCTCGTATAGCGAGTTGTTTTGGTGTCGTAACATGAACTTGATATCGTATTGTGGAGTGAACTGTATCGTATCGTGCCCAAATTTGGTATCATATCACCCTCTGCCCAGTACCGTATCATGCACAAGGTAGTATCGTATCACCAGAAAATCGAGTATCGTATCGTCAAGACTCTTAGTATCGTATCGTGTACACATCAAGTATCATATCGTCTGATTGTTTGGTATCGTAATGCCGATAACATCAATATCGTATCGTGGCCCATCTCTGATATTGTATCGTGCAGATTTCTAGTATCGTATCGGGGACCATTGTGGTATCGTATCGCCAATTACTTAAGTATCGTATCGTGGAATACTTGACATCGTATCGTCAAAAGGAGTATGGCCTAGAAGTGGTATCGGCCACCTAAAGAGGAAAGTTGAAGCAAATTGGGTAGCAGTCAAAGGGTGAAGTAGAGGACATAAAAATCCCCGAAGAGGTGAATGAACTTGAGGTCAGGAAGAGTCCTAGGAAGCCGCAAAAGCGTGATCTCGTTAGTAGGTAGTGTTGCACAACCCACCCTACAATCACAATACTCTGAAAGTGAATATGAGGAAGAGACTATCATGGCCTCAGAGGACATGCATAGCTCTATACCCATAGCAGGTTTAATGTCTATCATTGAGGGAGAATACATAACCTCCTTAGAATATGTGAACACTAACCAACATCATCTACCCATCTACATAGATGGATTAAATAGATCCATGGCAAGATTGAAGAAAGCTGGGGATGATCATATAGTGCCTAGACCAGCAGTCAAGTACGTAGGGGGTTTCTACATGGACAAGAGAGGTATTTTGTATGCAATCACGGAGCATCTGGAGAGCATCAATGAGGGAAGAAGATAATTCCCAAAACCTTAATGAAGAGGGACAAGAAGAACAGGTGTCAACCCCTAGAGGGAAGTTCATTGTAGGTTTGGAGAGGAGATCTAATTCCCCAAGATGACTCCTTAATGGATGTCTACATGGTGAATGGAATGGATCATTTACTTAAAACCAACTCTTTGTTGTGGGAAGAAGTGACAAATCCAGCCACCATCTATGAGTTACAAGATCTAGAAAACCCCTCTCACATTACTTATACAAGAATCAGAGAAGATATTAGCCCATGATTGAATTGGAGAGAGCAAGGCTTAGATATCAGAACATTCCTGTATTTTTGCCTAGGGATCAAACCACTACTTCTCAAAATCCCCAAGGAACTCACCAAACTTCATCTTATCAACATTTAGGGTAGACATAACAACATAGCATTCTAGTTAGACCCCAAGTCGAGTTTGCTACACCTGTTGTTAATCCCAACTATCAACCTCCTGCAAATGCAGAACCAGGAATTAGAATCTCTATTCCTGAGAGACCACTAGTAGGAAGAGATGCAGGTATACCAATAGGACGACCAATTTTCCCTGTAATGCCAAGAACACCTGAACTTGGAATACGATTAAGACCCATTCAAGTGGCCAAATGCATGAGAAGCCACTATGATGGTTCTAGCGAGCCATACAATCACATTGCTGAATTCAAGCAAGTGGTGCAAGCAGAACAAGTAGAAGACTTCCTAATCCAGTATGAGTCATTTGGCCTAACCCTCATAGACACGGCCTTAGCATGGTTCCCGCCCTTAGACCCTATAATTTTCAAAACATGGAACAAGTATATCAAGAATTGATTGAGGAATTCACTAAGGCTAGAATAAAAAACAACTCTTCATCATTAATACATAGTTTCAAGTAGTCTCCTACGGAATCAGCGAGATGATTCAAGCAATATGTGGATAGATGTCTGACAGAAGAGAGACTCACCCAAAATAAAATTTTCTCATTATTCTTGGAAGGATTGGTGAATGGGTCATTGAGATCCTTAGTATATGTGAAGAGATTCCAAAGCTTACAAGAGTGCATGGAGGAGTGTATTGATCTAGAAGATAATCTAGTGGAAGACCTAAAAGTACCTCAAGGAAGTGTTAAGAGTGAGAATAGTGCTAGCAGTGCTTCCTATCCCAGGAACAATGTAGAAGAGATAGTCGATTTAGTGGCTAAGAAGCTGAATGTCCAAGGACAAAAGAATTATCCCAACCACCCTATGAGAGTGCCTATGCTCAGGAGATGTGTTCACTGTGGAGGTGACCGTCCTTCTCATTTGTGCAATAGGGGAGGAGTCCTACCACCTCCTTATGCCTATAATAGACCACCTGCCCCGAGCCCAACTCATTACTGTAGCATAGAGCAGAACTACACTAATCATAGTACAGAGAATTTTCCTTATAATCGACAACCAAGACCTGCACAACCACCACCATATAGGCCTTACGGGTACCCCCCGAGAGATCAAGGAGAAGAAGCCTATAGATACCCTCTTGCCCAACAGCAAGCACGTGCACCAAGGCCTTACAAGTATCAAGGATACAATCAACCTCAACCTGTACTAGGACAACAACCACCTCACCCAAAAGATGTTGTCCCTGTGAAAATCGCTCAAATTGAAGAGAATAGAGCAATAGTACTAGCCACCCCATTGACTAGTACTGAGACCTATGATCAATCTTATGAAAACGTATGAAAATACTATGGTTGAGTATGGACAATCCTATGAGCCATATACATATGGATCTGATGGTTATGATAGCTCCTACAGATATGATCAAGACTATGTGTCATTAATGTACACTGCTTCTAGAGCTCGAGTGCCACCATAGCCAATGAATAGACTAGCTGCTCCTAGAGGACCATGCTATAGATGCGGAGGTAATCACTTTATCAAAGAGTTTACATTGCCTAACCCACCACCACCTCAGAGAATGTGGAAGGGTTACTGCAGTGATTGTGGTAGAGAACATCTATTTAGAGATTGTCCTAAAAATCCCAATAAAATCAATCTCACTGCACAAATAAATGTAATAGAAGTGGTAGAGTCATCAGGAAGTGATAAAGAGTACATTGTGCCATTGAAAGCGATAACTAGGGCAAAAGCAAGAGAGACCCCATATAAATCCAAAGAAAATGGTAACCAAGTCAAGGAGTTGAACACCCTAGCACCACAAGTAGTTGTAGAGTCTAAAGAGTCTGAGAAAAGTGCTAAGTCTAAATGGACCCAAAGATGGAGGACTCGTAGAGAAAAGATTAAAGACAAAAGATTGCAAGAAAAGTTGGAGAATGAGAATAATAAGCAGAATCAAGACAAGGAACTAGAACCTAAAGGAAGCCCTGACAAGGAGATAGAGAAACATCAAATATAAGAGGCCGGATCAGTGTTAGCCGATCCAATGCCATAAGATTTAGTCATGTGGATTAAAGCATATCAAGCACGAATAAAGGCAGGCCCACCCATCGAGCAACACGAAAGAGAATACCCAAGAGGCAACTTAGAGAAAGAGATATTGGAAATATGTAAAAAAATAATTGAAGTGGCTCAACAAACTTTAGAAAAACCTGTTCAGCCACTACCCAGCACAAGGATTTCTGGAAAAGAATTTCAGGAATGTGTAGCACCTAGTCACCCTAGTGAAGGAAAGAAAGATGAGAACTATGAAGAAAAATACCATGAAAGTAAAGAAGAAGGATCCTTAATTCTTGAAGTAGATGCGGAATGGCCTAGAGACTTATGGGCAAGATTCCAAGAAGATAGATGGAAGAAAGTAGAAGGAACTGAACCACCTTTTGAGGAGATAGAAGCAATAGGCGAGCTTGAATGGTCAATTCCTGAATTAAACCCAGAGAAATCATCTCAACTTGATGACAACAAAGATGATGAAGACAATGTGAATGTATTACCAAATTATATGGGGGAGTATGAATATAATTCTGAATTATATCGTGTTCCCTCAGTAAGGAGAAAGGAGCTGAACCCATCAATCCAAACCTCTAACATAATACATCACCTTAAAAAAAGTAAAAATACCATGTACACTGACTCTGGAAGAACTCTTGAAAGTGAAACCTCAACTGAGAGAGAAAATCATTACACAGATAGAGGCAAACTCAGGCAAAAGTGAGATGCGAGAAGAAGTAGCCACTGTTAAAATCATAGTTGACAAGGTTGGAGATTTCAGTGAGGGAGATGAAGGAAACACATGCCTCCCTATCACTTATAGAGGTTATACCACTAAAGCCATAGACTCGGGAGCTAGAGTAGGAATTGCGACCAAAGACATATGGGAGAAATGGGGAAAGCCAGCTTTACCACCCACTAGGATGAAAATTCAAATGACAGATGGACACATAGAATGACCCTTAGGATTATTGGAAAAAGTAGTATTTACCACTTATGGAGTCGAATTTGAGCACACCTTAGCAATATGTCAATTTGAAAGGACTAGCAATTATGAGATGATACTTGGAAGGCCTTTCATGAGACAGCTCAAGGTAGTGCAAGACTGGGGAAAAGATGCAATGTACTCGCAACATGGAGGAATGACAACTAGGATAAACATCCATACTTATACTTATCAAGATGTCCCTCCTCTGCAATGGAACCCTATACATAAGGAAGACGATAATTTATCCATTCATAGTGTAGGATCCGATAGTCAAACATGGATGAATGAAGATACCTACATATGGATGTGTAAGGCAGCTAAAAGGGAAGAAGAAAGGAGACAAAGATGGCAGCCTGGACAAGGAGCATCTAGACCTGTAGAAGATCCTGCTTACATGCCTAAAATATTTTTAGATGAAGCGTTCGAACCCCATGGTTGGATGGAGATTTTAGCCACTCTTGACGTGTGTGTAAATGAATAAGTAATAACTATGAATGAATGCATAGATGAGGAAGGATATGATGTAAATCTATACATGGCTGTTCTCCAAGAGGTTGATGAAGGAGAATTAATAGAAAAGGAGTGGAATGAAGACTATGAGAGCATAGAAATGGAAAGGGAAACATTTGAGGAAGAAAACGAAAAACAGGAAGTAAGTGCCATCACTAATGAATCCTACCAAGGAATGACACAAATGGAAGAAAATGAACCGGACATGGAAAGGGAAAAAGAAGAAAACACACCTCAAGATCAGTTCAAGGTACCTGAGCATTTCAAGAAATATGAAGTAGAAGAAAGAAAGATTGCTATTCAGATGCCAAAACGAGAAGCACAACCAGGGATAGCATACGACAATAAGGAGTAGACCAAGAAGATTGTAGTAGCTATTGAAGAACGAGAGGAGAGATGCACCTTCATAGGACAAGATGTCTCGCCGGAGGAGGAACAAGAATTAATACAACTCATAAGGGAGTATAGAGATGTCTTTGCATGGACTTATAAGGATTTAAAAGGTGTGGATCCTTCTATTTGTGCTCATAGAATCTCTATGACCATAGAGGCCAAACCCACCAAACAAAGACCATACACCTATAATGATGTTTATTCGACAAAGATTAAGGAGGAGATAGATAAACTATTAGAAGCAGGCTTCATTTATGAAATTGAACACACAAAATGGGTATCACCACTAGTGATAGTACTGAAAAAGAATGGCAAATTAAGGGTGTGCATTAATCTTAAAAAGGTAAATGCAGCCACCATACATGATAGTTAACCATTACCCATCACATATCATCTACTAGAAAGAGTTGCAGGCAAGGAAGTCTATTGCTTTCTTGACAGCTTCTCAGGATATAATTAGGTAGCCATTGCTCCTGAGGATCAACATAAGACAACCTTTGCAATTGAATGGGGATTTTGTGCTTTTAGAGTTATGCCATTTGATATAACTAACGCCCCAACCACTTTCCAAAGACTGATGTGCCATGTGTTCAAGGAATTCTTGAGAAAAAGTATGGAGCTATATGTGGATGATTTATGCACCTATTCAGCTATAAGACCAGAGCACATCCCAGAACTAAGAAAAATATCTGCCAAATGTCATCAATATAGAGTATGCCTCAATCTAGAAAAATGTGTCTTCATGGTTCGACAGGGAAAGATCTTAGGACACATTGTCTCTAAGAATGGAATTTCCACTGATGAAGACAAAATCAAAGTAATTCTAGAATTACCAAGACCAAAGACTGCTAAAGAAGTGCAAGCATTTATGGGACATTGTGGATATTAGCGTAGATTCATTCACATCTACGCCATAATTGCGATGCCTCTTTATGGATTGATGACTCAGTTTACCTAGATAGAAGAATGTGAAAAGGCATTCAACGAATTCAAGAGTCGTTTGAGTTCAACACCAATTTTGAAAGTACCACATTGGAATAAACCATTTCATATCCATGTGGATGCCTCCAAGTTTGCCATTGGTTGCATCTTAGCACAACCAGCAAATACAAGAAAGCTAGACCACCCTATAGCCTATGCTAGTAGACAATTAAACCAAGCAGAGCGCAATTATACCACTACGAAATGAGAAGGTTTAGGAATGGTACACGCAGTGAAGAAGTTTAGACACTACTTATTGGCAAACAAATTCAAATTCTTCATTGATCATCAGGCTCTATTGTATCTAGTCAATCAACCTTGTAATACGCGAAGACTAGTACGATGGTTTCTATTGTTAATGGAATTTGATTTTGAAGTAGTAGTCAAAAAAGAAAATACACACATCCGTGTTGATCACCTATCAAGAATGACACATGGAGAAACTCCTACAGGAGTACTAGATGATTTGCCGGATACTCATCTTTTCAACCTGGAAGTGTGTCCACAATGGGCTGAGAAATTGATTCCCATACTTACGCATGGACCTCAACATAGGATCAATTTAAACAAGAGCCAATAGTTATGGAAAACTAAAAAATCTCCATATCATAGCTGGAAGCTTATATCACCAAGAGTCAAGTGGATTACTTTTGAGATGTGTGGAAGAAGATGAGCAAGAAATGTGGCTTCATAGAGCACACGTGAATCAATGGAAAACTCATCAAAGTGTTAATGGGACTTGGCAAGAGCTTAAAAGATTAGGAGTGTATTGGCCAGATATGCACAAAGCTGCACATGTTTATGTCTCAACATGTCCCATTTGTCAAGAAAGGCATCGAAAGAGAACTCTACTTTGTGTTACTCTACAGTTGCACCTAGATGGAGTATGCCTCTAGTGAAATTCTTAAAAACACAAGAGTACCCAGAAGGAGCTAGTATGGCAAGAAAACGTGCTCTTGAGGACCAAAACAAAGATTATGGAATAGATTTTGTAGGACCTATTAGCCTACCAGCAAAAGGTTCCCATGCAGAATACATAATTGTAGCAACGGACTATTTGACGAAATGGGTAGAAGCCAAAGCAACTAGGAAGAGTGATGCAAGGACCACAACTAAGTTTTTATTTGAGAACATATTCACTAGATTTGGATTGCCAATAGAAATTGTGAGTGAGAGAGGCACACACTTCTTCAATGAAGTAATAGAAGCCTTGATGAATGAATTCCTCGTGATTCACAAGAAATTAGCTCCCTATCACCCACAAGCCAATGGACAGGCTGAAAGTTCAAAGAACATCTTGTGTACAGTGCTTACGAAGATTGTTAATAATGGAAGATCTGATTGGGACAAGCAGTTACATCATGCTTTATGGGCATTCAGAGTAGCATATAAAATAGCCATGGGAACTACTCCTTTTAATCTAGTGTATGGTCAGAATGCCATCTTACCAATTGATTTCTTAGTTCCTACTCTTAGAGTAGCCTCGAACTACAAATGGACCGGACATGAGTTATCTAATCAATTGAACCAAATCGAGAAGCTACATGAAACTAGGTTACAAGCAGTACCAGGCATATGTGTTGCAAAAAGGCGACAAAAATCATACTTTGATGCTCATATCAAGGATAAGGGCTTGAAAGAAGGAGATTTAGTCTTGGTATATACATTAAAGCAACATGCAAAGAAGCTGCAAAAAAGAGGATATGGTCCCATGGTAATCAATCGTATCTCAACTAGTGGAGCCATCAATCAAGCAACCCTAGATGGAGAAGTGCTACCAAACTATATAAGTGGCTGTCAAGTGAAGAAGTATTTAGAGCCATTAACAGAGGAGATGCTATCAAGACTTCTAGTAGCAAAGAGTACACGAGAAGAAGACAAAAGAATATGAGAGGAAGCACGACAAGAAGTCTTAGAATGAATAAGGAAATGGAAAGAGTGGATGAGAGAGAGATGAAAGATATCGGTTAGAAGAAGAGCCCATCCCAATGGCTAACTTTAGAGCCTTAGAAACCTTAGGACATCAAGTAAGGAAACCATATGTGAACTTAGGAGTGGGAACAGAGGAGTAGCACTTAGTGGATGCCCTCATTAACACAGGAGCAGCTATCAGCTACATCATATCCTCTTTGACTCATTAGCTCAAAGCTCAATTACATCTAACCAAAGCACATCTGATTGGAATAGGAGGCAATGTTACTGAATGCATAGGCGAGATCACATTATCATTGCACTTAGGAAATAACACGATGCAACAAAAACTATTGGTGTGCCATGATCAAGATCTGTTAGAAGAACTGGTGTTAGGTCAAGATTGGATATACAAATATGAGGTAACCATCCAACTAGCCTTAGGCTACATATCAGCCAAGATAGGGCATCAAGAATTGTTTAGTTTATTGGATGAAAGACCTATCAAAGCTACCTTTCTAGCTCTGAAAGATCAAGCAAATATGCATGAAGGTGATTGTGCATCTACTTCTACTATGGAACCCTCACCTCCAAGCACTTCACCTGTGTTTACACCATCTATTAATCTCACACCTTCTCATCATCCTCTGGAACTTTCAACTAACATCATTTCCATTGAGAATCCTAGTGAGGAATTGAGCCCTAGAACCACTGTCAGAATAATCAACCCAAAACTTTCCACATTCAGATATATCCCATTCAAGGAACCAGACAGACATGGATTCAGAAAGATCAAGTAGCAGCATATCATAAAAAACAAAGCCATCACCTACAAAGGAACCAACAACAGGTCAAGAATACAAGTCAAGCTAGATCACTAGGTCTACCGAAGATTGTTTAAATGTGGATCCCAAAAAAAGTGAGTGCTGCTCAACCCTCAAGAACGCAAATATGGATTCCCAAATCAGCTATGCCAACGGGGAAAACTAAACTGAAGACACCAGTACGGAGGAAGGATCCAGCCAAAATGAAGTTCAATGAGCAAGAAAGACGTAATATTCAAAATTGCAGAAACTGGAGTACTCCAAGAAAATAACTCAAAGATACACATGGCTAGCAAAGAAGGATCACAATATGACAGCTACACAAAGCACAAGAAGAGAGAAGGTTGCAGTCAAGAACAATAAAATAAAGTTGATTTGGATACCCAAATCTAGATCGCCATCTACAAACTCGCTAGCAACTTCTTCTTGCACACATCTTGAGTTCTAGACAACTCAAACATGCATGATTGGGCCACATTACAAGGCCATGCATTCGGCACATAATTCTTCTTCTACTTAGTAGTGATGCACATTTCCCTCCCAGGGAATAGAAGAGCACTTGTACAGTAACCTCAAGGCAAAAACTTAAAAAATAAAATAAAGCTTCGGCTATTTACTAACATTTTTGTTTTCTTTCAGCAAAAATAAGAAAAATTATATGAAAAATCCTAGGTATTCCCTTCCTTACACACACGGGGAAGGACAACACAATTCACTCAGAGAACTGTTCGACTTATGGCGACTAAATGGAACATTAGTGATGCCATCACATTGATGCTGATTATGGTGTGTTTCAAGTGCAGATGGCTTCTGAAGATTTCGAAGCAACCATTCAAGATGAGGTGTTAGAATTTCCATTGCAGAGTGTGACCAAAGTCAAAGGCCACTAGTTCTGTGAAGATCAACTTGTGGATGATTATCTTTTCTTAGTAACCATCAAGATCATGGACATAGACCATCATTTTCCAGTTATGTCTCAAGATTTCAAGGTTCTCCATGAGCCTACAAGAACTGTGGACACAATGACAAAAGTTGGAATCTATAAATATTTTGAGTTACCCATTTACAAGCATGATTTCCAAAGATGCACTCAAGTAATGAATACCTTACAACCAGCCTTGCATAACCCCTTAGTGCTAGAGGCAAGGGTACTGGATGCAACAGGTGAATGGGTAATTATACAATTCACACATGACTTAATTAAAGAAGTTTTTGGCTGGGAAAAAGATGGAACCACTGATTTGAAGGATGAACCCCGCAGAGCAAAAACTAGGACTTTTTTGGACATCAATCACCCGGACATAGAAGATGAGGTCCGCCTCATTCATCAACATTTTGGTTTTCCCAATATGAATCACTACACCACCCCACAGAAGATCATTGTACAACTTTTATCCCATGCTATCAGGCAGATTGGGAACCAGGTGAACCTGACACCATATATCTAGGAGCATCTCTTTGAAGCTAAAAAGCAATGGCAATAGAAGAAATTCTTAAATGGCAGTATTGCATTAACAATCCTCATTTACCATGCACTAGGAATCCAAGAGCACGTGACTAAGATGCCCACATCCTCTGAAATGGCCAAGTACGCAAAGATGGCCACTGTACCACGGAAGAAGAGAGAAATAAAGTTGGAAGAGGCACCAGAGACTAGTTCTCAACCACGCATGAGAGGAACAAAAAGATTTCGAGAAATGATTAAAGGAGAGGAATCACTTCCTACTCCCAAAAGAGTGCATGTCCTGCCAATGACCAAGCTAGCAGATTCAAAGCCTGTTACACAAGCAGAGTTGCAGGAAGCATTAGAAGCAACTCACCAATATACGGAAGGTCAAGTCAACCTGCCAGTACAAGGACATCATTATCATCAGTCCTAGAAAGACATTCCTCAACGTAAGACATTATCGAAGTCCGACACCTATAAAGAGTTGGGATTAACAACCTCCAGTTTGTACTCAAAAGTTAAAGAAGATCAAGAGATATCCATGATGAATGTGGACAATAAAAGTGATTCAAAAGATGATGGTAATTGGGAGGAATTGAATCAAGTCACAGATGACTTTGGAGTGGAAGGTACCAAGATACAACAAACCTCTGATGAAATTATCACGGACAGAACAAGGCAAGAACCATCTAAAGGACTTCATGTGTTCAAACTGAATGAAGAGATGAACATTCAAATCACAGAGACTCACTTAGATGGAGAGGCCCCATTGAAGAAACCAAAGGTAGAAAAAGAACAAGAAGAATTGGAGGAACCAGAGCCATTCACGCCAATCAGGGTTGTAGCAGAATCCTCTCCATTAGATGTCACTTTTCAAGGTAGTGCTACAAAATCGACCACAAATGAAGAAGAGGAAAGAGAGAGAGAGAAGTGCACATTCAAATAAGACAACTGCACAATGAAACTATACATGTGGAGCAAGGAAAAGATGTCCGAATAGGGGAAGAACCAAATATCCCCAAAACTTGGTTAAATGTGGATGTGGCTCAATTAAATTTGATAGTGAAGAAAATGATACAAACTGCTATGGGCACACAACAACAAATGCTCGAAGCAGATGCATACTATGACAAGGCTATGAGAGAGAGAAACCAATTCCAGGTAATGAGTGAAAAGTTGTCTGCACAATTAATTCAAGCTCAAAAGACACTCTCGGCCAAGGAAGTAGAAGCTCAAAAAGGCAAGGACAAATGCACCATGCTAACGATGGAAAACAAGACGCTCCAAGATCAACTCAAAGAGCTACAAAGTAAATATGAGGCATGTGAAGCGGAAAAAGCAAGAATGAATGCCAGAAGTAAGCTACTTGAAACTCAAATCAAAGTATATATGGAAGAAGCAAACAATTTAAGAAATAGAAATAAAGAGCTTATGACTGTCATCCTGTGCAACCAACCCATAGAAGCACAAGCAACGACCGCAAGTGCACACAGGTGTTGGAAGATCAAATTGTGAAGTATGAAGATGAGCTGAAACAAGAGCAAGCTATTAGAGAGGAATGGGAAAAGAGATATATGTACGACACTAATGAACTTAGGAAAAAATGGAAGATGGAAGAGAATAAACTCATTGAACAATGCAATGAAGATGCTAATCAAATGGCTACCATAGGAGAAGAACTCTTGAAGAACAAGGAAACAATCACGCGAGCCACCGATGAACTCAAAGAAAAGGATGAACTCATTGCAAAATTACAAGCCCAAATAGAACAACTGGCAACAACGGGGACACCAGTAGTTCCAAGCTCCAAAGAGACTACTGTGGAGACTGAGGTACATCCTCTTTCTCCCCCCATGCATGATTCACCTATCAAGGAGGGAGGAGTGCAAAACATTGAACAAAGTGCTCGAACTATTGCAGAACTAAGCCGACAGGAGCGGGCACTACTGGTGTCCCAACTTATAGAACAATTTGAAGATCAAGTGATTAAAGTCATGAAAGAAGCACAAACCGAGAATAAAAGCTTCGAGCATATTTTGAAGCCATTCAATATACCTTATGGCTTGCTAAAAGAAGAAACATGACAATATATCAAGAAAATGACTAATAAAGAACTAGATCAGGATCTACAATTCACTTTACAGACCAGCTCCTTGTTCACTGCATCACTCTTAGGGGGGATTTGTTGATATATTTAGGTAATGATGTGCGTGAACACACTAGGACCGTCGGGGAACTTTTTTCCCCCTTTAGGTGGTTTTTTCCCTTGGCTTCTATATACGCATATAGCCCTAACGGGTTACTTATCTTTGTACATTCTAGTGGTAATACATTCTGTATTGTGTGTTGTGCTCCAAGCTTCTTGTTCCTTGTGCTGTTTTGAGGATTTGTTGATATTAGAGCCTTATCCATGGGAAGAACTTTCTTATAATTTTAATTGTAAATAGACGAGAAATGAAGGACACAAATTTAGCTATAGCAAGGCTATGCATGAAGCAAGTTCCTATACACAAGATAGGACATTATAGCAAAGGATTTGAGGATACCACCTATATTTCCATTTACTATAATGGGAAAACCACCAAAAACATTGTGTATACAAGTACAAGAGTAGTTTTAGCCACAAAAGATATTTGAGAGAAATGGGGTAAGCCAACCATCAAGCCTTCCACAAAAAATTTACAACTAGCTTATGCTCATGTCTAGAGCTTTATAAGACTATTAGAAACTCTAGTCTTAACCACTTGTGGACTAAATCTAAATGTTAGACATTTATTAACTTGGAAATGAAATAAATGATGGAATGATATTCAAAGGCCTTTCATTGGACAAATTAAAGTTGCACAAGATTGGGGTAGTGATTCTTGTACCCTTGACATCCATGAGTCATTACAAAAGTCCACCTAAAATATTATAATTTAAGAAATGTGCCCCAACTATGGTGGAATGACCTCTTGAAAGATCTGAACAAAATATGTATACATATGTGAGTTCAAGTGATCCTTCAAGGATTCATGAAGATTTACGATGGGTATGTCAAGCCATAAATAGAGAGAAATATAAGATGAGAATAATAAGCAAAAATCCAATGCTAGACTCATAGATGATCTTGCCTATATTACGACAATCTTTAATAACTAAGAGTTTTAACTCTATGATGGATGTAGACCCTACTAACGTTGGATGCATTGATCAATGAGGAATACATGATTGAATTTTGCGATGCAGAAGGATATGATGTGTTCATGATAAGGATCCTAGAAGAAATTTTTCATTAAGATTAAATTCATGAGGGTTATGAATATACCTCTATTTTCATGGATACAAAGTTTCATTCTAAAGATTAATTCCTATAATAGATAGAAGCTAAGCATGAACAAACCCAAGTAACTTACTAGTTGTCCAAGGTCAAATAGAAAAAGGAACCAAGAAAAACGAGAAAGAAAGAAAAATGTAGGGAGTATAAATATTTGATACTCTAGAGAATTTCAAGAAGATCAAGGAAAAGACAAAAAAAAATGATAACAATGCACAAAAGAGAGGCAAAGCAGAGAGAAGTTTATGATGGCAAATAACAAAGGAAAAAAAATGGGCGAAATTGAAAATGGAGAGGAAACATGCACGTGTATAGGAAGTGACGTGACTTAAGACGAAGAGAACCTTGGAAGAGACTTAGCAAGACCAAACCTCACATGCAATTGCTTTGCTTAGCAAGACCAAACCTCACAGGCAATTGCTTTATCAAAGAGCTTGCGACAAATTTTTGAGAATGTGCATACATGAGGATGATTATTTGCCAATACTGGAGATGGCACATGCAAATAAGCATTTCTCCCCTAAATGATGTGCTAAAATGATCCTAAGTGCAAGACTGTGGTGCCCACCTTGCACAAAGTTACAACAAAATATGTGACAAGAACTTGTCAATGAACGAAGTACCCAATAAGGAGAGATGCAATGCCATTAAGATGCATGATCAATAGTGGAGCTTTTGCCAAGTGGTGAATATGTTTTGAATTTTTGAGTCCATGTACTCATAGGCAATCAAATTTTTCGAAGAGGTTGTGAAAATTTCTTGAGATTATTGTACATGAAGATGATTATTTGCCAATCCTTGAGATGGAACATGCATGTGCAACAAAGGACATTTCTTTTGTAAACAATGTGCTAAAATGATCTTGCATCTAGGACTCTAGTACCCACCTTGCATGAAGATAGAAAAGAATGTGTGAAAATATTTGGCACTTGTCAATCAATGAAGCATCTAATCTAGAGATATGCACTCCATTAAGACCTATGATGAGTAATCGAGCCTTTTCCAAGTAGGGAATAGATTTGATCCAATTATTACCCCTACATGCAACTCTCATGTAGAATACATAGTAGTCACAACTGACTATCTTATCGAATGTGTCAAACAAGAAAACTATCAAGAACAATGCATACACTATGACCAAAATACTATTGGAAGATGCTTTTACAAGGTTTGGTTTGCCAATCAAATTGTTAGTGATTGTGGATTTATGGAGACAGTGATCGAGTGTCTCTTAGCATAAATTTTAGTGGTTCATAGGAAATCATCACTATACCATACTTAAGTGAATAGAAAAATAGAGCATTCAAACAAAGGAATGTGCACAATGCTTACAAAACTAGTCAACACCAGATGTTCTAATTGGGCTAAACATTTTCATCATGTTGTTTGGGTACGCCATGTGTCGTATAGGGCTGCAATAGATACCACATCCTTCAATCTCATCCACAAAAGGAACTCCATTCTCCCCATCAAATTCCTAGTTCCAAGCTTAAGGGTCACATGTGATTACCAATGGACTTGTCATGAACCCTCTAGATCAACACATGAACTTGAGGAATTGCAAGAGACGTGTCTCAATGCAGTTGCAAGCATTTATACTACAAAGAAAACGACCGAAGTCCTAAAACACAGATAAGAGACAAAGATGTACAATAGAATGGCAAAAAGCTTCATAAGAGGGGCTATGGGCCACTCATAGTCAACCATATTTCTTCTAGTGAAGCAATCAATTTGTCACACTTGAAAGTGGTATCTTGCCAAGCTACGTTAATGGTTGTAGATTGAAGATCTATCAAGAACCTCTCATCCTAGAGATACTTGCTGAGCTTTGTAAGACTAAGAATAAAAAACCCTAGACTAAGTGCATTAGAGGAGAACTCCAAAAAGAGGGCATCAAACATATAGCAAAGCAAAAAGAGTGGGTACAATACAAAGATAAAAGGCCTAGATGACACATATACGATGAAGTATAGCCAATTCACTACAAATAGCCAATGGGAACCACTTGCATATCCATGACCATTCACAAAGGTCCAAGTTGGATTCCAATAAGGAAATGTCTTGAGATAACTAATTGACAGAGGTGTTTCATGCAATACAATTCAGCACTTCGCCATTACCCAATGGTTATGTTGGGCCCAAGGCACACAAGTTTGTTGATATTTTATGATGAGGAGTTGCCCAAAGACATCATCCTTGGGCAAGAATGGTTGACTAGACATGCAGCTACTAATGCCATGGCTCATAGCACTTTGACTATTCAAGCCGGCAATAAAACGATCGCATGTCATCTTGAAGAAATCATAGATAGCCTCAAAAATGAACCGAAGGAGGTGGATGACTCTTTGGGTATAGGCTCATACAACTATAGAACCTTAAAAAGAAGAGGAAAGAGAGCTGAAAAAGAAACTTGATGAGGCATATCAGGTCTATGCAGAACATTGTAACCATGATAATGACCAGATGCTCTTGCCACGTGAAAGCAAAATGAAGATAGAAGAAGAGTTTTAGATATCTCTTGAGAAAATAAAGGAACATGAGCAATTAATCCATGAATTAACCTCGCAATGGCATGATACAAACGTTCCCAAAGTGACAAATGATGTGGCCATGTGGGAAAAGGTATTGCCCATTCCAGCTTATCATACTCTAGAGAATGAGGTATGTGCCCACTCTCCACCCCTTGATCCATAACATATGCAGAGGGAGGAGGAACTACCTATTGATATGCCAACAATACCATATGAAACATCATTAGATAAAAAGGAATGCGTAACTTTATTGGCCAGAATAACTCAAGGATTTGAAGAAGTTATGGTGTAGTGCATGAAAGATGGTAAGAAAAAAAGCTAAAATATTGAAGCAAATTTTAAACTATTCAACGAACCATAAGTGATTATGAAGGAATAGACACCAAGGTATATAAAGAGGGCGACTGGTAAGAGTTTAGATGATGATTCAAATTTGATGATACAAAAGTTGATATATTTCAATAGTGATGTGTGTGAACACATTAAGACCACCGAGGCACTTTTTTCCCTCTTTAGGAGGCTTTTTCCCCTGGCTTGTATATATGGCTATAACCCTAAGAGGTCACTTATCTTTGTGTATTCTCTTGGTAATACATTTAGTATCGTGTGTTGTGCTCCAAGATTCTTCTTCTTCTTCTTCCTTGTTCTATTCGGGTGCTTAAACTCCAACAATTGGTATTAGAGCAGGTTGCCGCTTCATCTAGGGCATTGTTGACACCCCTCTAGTCACAGTCTCAAAATCACATGAAAATTGGTGAGCATACTCGGGGTGATTAGCAGTTCAAAGAGGCTTTGCTCTATTGTGTTGAAATCACGATCTAAGCTCGTTACCATAGAGCAACTTCATTGGGATGGCGGAGATGCTCAGGCACATGCATTGATACCTTCTCTATCAAACGTGCCATTATTCCTCACATTTACTCTTGCAAAACAACAAAGGATCCTTGGGGTACACTTACCACTTTTTACCAAGCAAGGGATGAGGCTCATGTTTCTTACGTCCGAAAATAGTTGGAGAGTGAGCACATGAACGTTTTTTGACAAAGATCAAATATTTGAAGGAGCAAAGATTTTTGCTGATGAAGTCTTGCCAGATAGTTTACTTGTGGAGACTGTTCTGAATGATCTTTCAGATTAATATCAGAGTTTCACTTCTACTTAGATTGATGATGAAAGGCAATCCAAATGCCTCAACATTTTAGGAGTTAGTCTCTGCTCTATTCCAGGAAAGTAAGTCTAGGAAGAACAGGTCCATGTGCATTACAAATCAAGCTTTCCTGACTAGTCAGAAGGGCAAAGGTAAATGGGCTCATCTACTAGTAAGCAGAAATATGCTAATTTTTCACAATCAAAGAAGGATGAAAAAGATGAGAGGAAAACCAAAAAGCAGAAATTGTTTTGCAAGTCTAAAGGAAATGATCATGTCTTTAAGATTTGTCCAAAATTGGCTGGGAATATTGTTAGATGTGCCAACAACTCATCTTATCCTATCATGGGAGTTGGTAAGATCATTTTGACTATTGTTGATGGTTGTTCTTTTACATTGTCGCATGCTTTATTTGTGCCAAGGATCAAGAAATTTGTTATTAGTTTTAGAATTAGCCAAGATTGGCTTGGTTGTGAAATTTGTTGATGACAAATGTATAGTTCATGATCTAGCAAATGGCGATGTCATTATTGCTTCTAGAGTTTTATGTCATCAGCTGTATAAGCTCATAGATTATGCAAAATCTATGAATGATTTAGCATGCGAAGCTCACAATTCTCAAGCTACATCACATGCAAAACTTTGGCATGCACGCTTTGGTCATCTAAATTCTGCTAGTTTGCTATGCCAGTAGAAATTTGAAACGGTGTCCTCTCTACCCAAACTTGAGGCACCTTGTAAACATGTTTGTGAATGCTCTATTTTGAGCAAAACGCAGTATCTCTCCTTCCCAAAAGATGGTTCTATTCGAACTACTCAAAAGTTGTAGGTTGTTCACAATGATGTTTGTGGTCCTATGCAAACACACTCTTATGGGAACTACCTTTACTTCGTGAATTTAAATTATGATTTTTCCAGACATGCATGGGTGTATCCACTGAAAGCAAATTCCGAAGTGTGAAGCCGAATAAATCATAGAGTGCAAAATGGAGGGCGTAGATCGTGTGAATTGGATCAAAGATCGCATGAATCATAGATCGGGCTTAAATGGCTAGTGCAAATTTTATGAGATAGCAAATTAGATGCACCTCTATCATATCATACTTATTTAGGCTCTCATAGTGCTTCTTTTGCATAAGATTGCTATACTCTGGTTGCCTCTAGTCTTTGTGATGAGAATGAGCTTGTTTCCTTTGATGAAGCAGACAATTCAAAAAATAGAATGGTTGCTATGCAATTAGAATATGATGATATTACGAAAAATGGTATCCAGTCTTTATGTGACTTGCATCCTAGCCAGAAGGCCATTGGCAATAAGTAGGAATACAAGTCGAAGCATAAGCCTAATGGAACAGTTGACACGTATAAGGCTAGGCTTGTTGCAAAAGGTTATGCTCAAGAAAGTGGCATTGATTTTGATGAAAACTTTGCTCCTACATGCTGAATGACTATTGTTCATAGCATCTTTGCACTTTTAGGGTTGGAACATACATCAATTGGACATTAAAACTGCATTTTTGAATGGTGACTTGCATGAAGAAGTGTATGTTTTTCAGCTCCATGGTTTTGTGTAGAAAGGGCATGAAAACAAAGTGTGCACGTTGAAAAAAGGCATTATATGGTTTGAAGCAAGCACCATGTTCTTGGTATGAAAAGATACATACCTACTTGATTGCACATGGTTTTGAGAGCAGTCCAACTGAGAGCACCTTATATGTTAAGCATGAAAATTATGTCCTTCTGATGACATACCGCTCACTAGTCCTAATGAGAAGCATATTGCTGATTATAAGGTTGATTTGCATGTCTCATTTGAGACGTGAGATTTGGAGCATTTTCATAATTATTTGGGCATTCAATTTATGCAAGTTGATGGCGGAATAGCTTTGTGTCAAACAAGATATATTGACACATTATTGCAGCGTTTTGGCCTTGAAGATTGCAGACCTATTGTCACTCCTATGGAAATAGGTTTACGATTGAGTCTTCATGATGCTGGAGATGCATTTGATGTTGTTTTCTATTAGCAGGCTGTTGGATGCTTGATTCACTTATGCATTACTCGAACAGATATTCAGTTTTCTATCTCATATATGAGCAAGTTTATACATTTCCCAAGTGTCAAGCATTGGTAGGTGGTTAAGTGCATCTTTTGCTTGAGTGGTACCCAGTTACTTGGATTGTTTTATCCCAAAGGGGAATCATGACTACCAAATTTACATGCTTTTTTTGACTTTGATTGTGCTAGTTGTTATGACACTCATGTGTCCACCAGTGCTTTTTGCTTCATGCTTGGTAGCTCATGCGTATCTTGGCTGAGACAGAAGCAGTCTACTGTGGCCAGTTCTAGTTGTGAGGCTAAGTATAGGGCAACATTCACAACAACTATTGAGTGTGTGTGGCTCAGACACCTTATGGCTGATTTGGGTGTTGGTCAGTCTTCTTCCACCACTACCTTGACTGACAATCAGAGTGCATTTGTAGTTGCGAGGAACCCTGTGTCCCATGCTCACACTAAGTACATTGAGTGCACTATCATTATGTCAGGGAGAGGTTCTTTGTTGGAGCGATCAATTTGGCATATGTGCCCACATAGGAGACATTGCAAACCTTTTCACAAAGGCTCTGCCTAGGGATAATTTTGAAGCTTTGCGTAAAGCTTTGGGCTTGCTTCATTTTGTGGATTGATTGCACATACCTTGGCACTCCCTTATACATGAGTTCAACTCCTTGTTCACTGCATCACCAGAGATTTGTTGATATATTCCAGTAGTAATGTGTGTGAACACACTAGGACCACTAGGGAATTTTTTTCCTTTTCTAACCGCGTGCCTGTTGAAGAATGAGCCGGCGACTTATAGGCGGTGGCCCGGTTAAGGGGGTTCTCCCCCGGAGCCGTAGCAAAAACGCCTTTCGGAGGCTTTTTTCCCTAGCTTGTATATACACCTATAACCCTAACGGGTCACTTATCTTTGTACATTCTCTTGGTAATACATTTCATATTGTGTGTTGTGATCCAAGCTTCTTCTTCTTCCTTGTGTTGTTCATGTGCTTTCGTAGACCTCAAGCTCCAAACATTTAACTACACAAAGCAACAATTCAATGAGATGGATCCTATAGGGCACATAAAGTTTATGGAAAAAACCTGACATTACGAACACATTGGCAGGATGCCCCTTATTTACTAAGGGTTAATCCATCTTTTTGTCCAAACCCACAAAGATGATTTTGGCTTGAGATTTGAGAAGCATAGTGCAAAGGATCAATCAGAAAATGGCTGTTAAATTTTTCTCTATTACACATCCCACCACATGATATTTACCCACAAAAGATTACATGATAAAAACAATTGAACATTTGATACCAGTACATGTACATTTCTCAGATATTACTATCAAATTGAAGAATAAAATCATGAGAATGATTTTGAAAATCCTCAAGGTATTCATGCATGCTAGATATATATTTTTGAAATTCATAGGAATAAATCAAGGAGTGGAACCATTGTTTTTGAACTCTCAGTAGCACCAAGCCGGGCAACAACAATGGCATACTACTCAAGATTAATCTTCTTATCTAGCCCATACTTACAAACATTTGAGGAAGCCTTTTGCATAGATTTTTGAACAATGTTTTGAGGTCTTCTTCAAATGCACATCCTATATTAATGCACTTTTGTTGGCATACAAATTACATTTCTTTGTAGATGACATTCAAGCACCACATGATGAAACAAAATTACAACAATGGCACACATTTTTGATCAAACATGCAAGAGCTATTAATCATAAGGAATATAAGACACAAGAAGAAAAGAGTCACCACAAATAATTAAAGAACAAGTGTGAAATTTATAAGGAAAGATCCTTAGACCCTGTTAAAGGTATAATCGCTTATTGTAACTTCAATCGTTAACTACCTACCGCAGACGTTAATTACTAATTCAAAACAACAGTCCTTCGGGGATTCCAGAGTCTGGTTCCACACCTGCGTACCAGATATCTCCGAGTCTCTTGTTCTCTGTACTCAATCTCACCGTAAGAATAGACTGACTCTAGTCAAGTGGGTTCTTGGGAGTGGTAGGGGTCTGTTAGACAGAGGCCCTATACTATTTTCCCAACTCGGTCCGCGCGTCACTCGGTCACTCGGTCCGCGCGTCACTCAGTCACTCGGTCCGCGCGTCCTAGCTCAGTAGTTGTTTCTGATCAACCAAGGCTATCAACGTCTTAGAATCCCGCACTCCAAACTATACCTGCTATAACAGTTGAGCAGTAGTCCGGATCGAGAGTCAATACACAAAGCGCACTCCTGGTAACTTAACACGAACACACCACGAAATCCTTCTGAACAATCTACAACTTTACCGAGTACCAACTTCAAATCGCAAGACCTACTGACCATAACTTGTCGCGCACTTTATCATCATTCTACTCGTATTCCGAACACTACCGGTACTAATCTTAACACAGATTATACTACCGACCCAGTCATTCACAGAGACTCATAACTCACAACTGAACCATGTTAGTTCTCTATGCTTTCGTGCTCCACAGAAGAACGATCAAAAAACGCGTTCCAGTTCGAATAACGCTTAAGAAATACTTCAATCATTACCGGGTGAAATCTCTACAACACAGCATCGATTCGTAACACTGCGTATAACGCACATACACACACAAGCACATACACAGGAGAGAGAATGGAGCAGACGGAACAGAACAGAGTTACTCTGTTCTACACATACAACACTATACTTGCAAATCCCAAAACACGGGGGGCTCCTTCTCTGGTCCCTCTGCCGTTCTTTTCATTGCTTTAAATAGAATTTTATTACAAGGCTTGCGCGAATCTTTCTTTACCGCGTACTTCCAGAAGGGTTCTTTCTTCATTAAAAACCTCTGTCTAAGTACAATTGTCCTTTGTTCGGCGGCCGTCTAACACTGGCACGCACGGTGGACTCGAACCCGCAAGTTCCTATGGTTCGGATACTAGACCTTCTAAGTACATACTTCGGGCGAGCCTAAATGTTCGGGTAATTTTCTTTTTGAGGGTTTCTAACATTTGCACTAAGGTGGTAGGTTCTAATAATTGGGCGTCGGTTCTGACTGCACTGAGGGCTATGGCTTGATTTAACAAAATTTCGGCTTGGGTTTGAAGAAAAGCCTCCTGGAGATAAAATTCGTTGGCTAATGCCGCATCTCGGGCTGTCGTTATTTCAGTCAGTTTGGTCTGCATCTCTCTGATACACTCCTTCTGGTTGCGTATTTGGTTGTCTTGGCGTTCAAATTGCTGTGTTTGGAAATTGAGAGTTTTCTTATACGCATCGCGTTCTCTGCGGGCGTTGGCGATATCTTTTTGGTATTGGCCTTCCCGTAGTAATTGTTGTTTGAGAATACGGTTGACCGCGTCGGCACATTCTTCGGCTCGCCGTAATTGCTCTTGAACTTGGTCGGCTTCTTTCTGTTGGTCCTGCATCTTCTGGGTGGTTTCTTGTAATTGAATCTTCGTGTCTGCGATCAATTCTTCGAGAGATACGTTGATATCTTCTTGTTCTTGACGGGCGGCCTTCAGTGTTCGAATTTCCTCATGTGCGTCGTGTATGAGTTGGTCTTTGGCAGCTAGCTGGTCCAGGGCTGCATCTCGTTGTTGTACTAGCGTCTGCTCTGTCGAAAATCGTGCTTGGAGTTCTGCTAGCTGTGTCCGGAGTTGATGATTCTCGGTCTTTACGACATCAACTTCTTCCTGGAGGGGGGCGATGTCGGCTTCCAGGGTGTCTACCTTGTGCTGGTATTCGAGTTTCAGGTGGTCCGTGGCTGCCGTAAACTGGGCGGGCAGCTGGTGTGATAACTGGATGAGGAACTGCCCCATGGCGGCAAGTTCCGAGAATGCGTTATGTGGCGGTGGTGGTGGAGGATGACGAGGTTGAGAGGATGTATCGGTGTGTAATTGCTGGGAGTTTGGCGGAGAGTAGTTAGGGGAGGAAAAGGAGGATGCTACGGGTTCAGTGAAGGGTGGGAGGGGTGGTTCCGGTGGGGGGAGGGGTTTGGCAGGAGGTGGTGTAGGGAGAACGGTATCTGAGGGGTTTACCTTGGCGAGTGTTTGTTGTATGGTTTCTGTTTGGTTGATGGCGTCGATGAGTTGATCCAGTGCTTTGGTGGCCGATTCCTGTTCATCCTGGTGCTGCTCAGATTCTTTTTTTGTGGACACTATTTCTGTCTCTGCTTGATCCTGCTGGTCTGGTTGCTCCGTCGATGTTTCGTTGTGTGTGGCGGTGTCGTGGTATGTTTCCTCTTGGTCGTCTGGCTTGGTCTCCTGATCTTTTCCGGCGGATCCTTGGACTTCACTTTCCGAGGAGCTGATCCGAATTCGCTTGGTACGGAAGAGCTGATTAATCTCTTCGTCTTCTTCTTCAGTGTCCTCGATTGGTTGTGCGGATTCTTCGTGTCGAAGTGCGGGGCCTGCGGGTGGGGGTTGTGCGGCGAGAATGGTTGGGAAGAGGAAGGAGATGATGTGGGGAAGGCGAGAGCAGGAGTTTTACGATAGCTACACATTCTTTATGGATTCTAAGGAAAAAGTAAGAGGCAAAATTTACAGGTTCGCGGGCAGCTAAATCTAAGGCGGAGTAGAAGGGGCGAGAGATGCCATATGTTCGTTTTTGCAGGTTGAGGATGGCTACAAGGAACTGTAGGGCGGATCGCTCGGGTTCTGGGCGGCATAGAATGGCGTATTCGTTTGATGAGGAGTGGGGAAAGAGTTCGGTCATACGGGCGACAGGGATGCTAGGGCCATTTTCGCGGCCTTGCGGGGTGAGGCGGTAGGCGTCGGCGAAGGCTTGGAAGGTGATGACGGATCTATGTGGGAGGGAAAGGAAGACCCACTGTCGTTCGGTGGTGGGGCTTTGGGCAATGGCTTGGATGATCTGTGCGGAGAAGGGATGGGCTTCCACTGAGTGCCAAGGCAACTCAGCGAAGTTGGCCAACCCTCTGCATCGCAGGTATTCGCCTACGTCTGTAGGGATACCTTCGCGGAAAGAAGCGTAGTTGGCTAGCGCTTCCATGGCGTTCACAATGCACACTTACAGAAAACACAGAATACTGAGATAACACACACAATCACGAAAACACAATAGCGGTTTTTGGCGCAACTGAGGGGGTTAAATATGGAGAACACGGTGTGGGGGTGAATATCATTGTGTGGTGCGGGAATGATACGGTTTTCATTCTAGCGTGCGTACTGAGTGACCGGTAGGGAGGGGCGGCTGGTAACATAAAGATTTGTACAAAAGACGGCTAAAAGCAAAAAATTTATACAAAACGTGGTTCGTCGCCGAATAAATTAAGGTGTACTGGTAGTGGGATAATACGGCCGCAGCTTCGATCCATTAATTACTTTTGGAAGTGGAATTTCGGTCAACGTAGTCAACCGAAAAGTTGCCGGACCTACTTGTGCTGAGATCTTGAAAGGGCCGAACCATCGTAGTTTGAATTTTCCTGCTGCTCTGTCCGATTTTGCGTTATAGAAGAGTACAAGTTGTCCTACCGAAAAGATTGGCGTCTTCAAATATCGATCGTGTGTCTTAGCTTGCCTTAGTTGAACTTTGCGCATAGTTAAAAAACTGAGCCATCGGTGCTCATCAAGTTCTCTGAGTGCGTCCATTCGTGCTGTCAGTGAAGATTCCGGTAGCATCTTCTGAGTGATTGCTACCCGCAAACTTGGGATGACTACTTCCATGGGAGCGATTGCTTCTAAGCCATAAGCTAGCTTGAAAGGTGTCAAGCCTGTTGTTACTTTATATGTAGTTCGGTATGCCCATAATACTGCAGGTAGTAGTTGATCCCATCTTTCCGGTGCTTCCATGATCAATTTCCGGAGGATGTTTAACAGTGATTTGTTTGTACTTTCAGCCAATCCATTGGCACGTGGATAATAAGGAGAGCTAAATTTATGTGTGACTTGGAAGGACTGTGTGAGTGCCTTCATTAAATTGTTTACAAAATGAGTGCCTTGATCTGAGACAATTTCCAGTGGTAAACCAAATCGTGGGAAGACATCCGTGAGTAGACATTTTGCTACCATAACTGCTGTAGCAGACCGCAAAGCCCAAGCTTCTGCCCATCTAGTTGCGTAATCTGTGCAAGTCAGTATGTATCGATTGTTACTGGATACTGCTGGAGGTGTAATTGGCCCGATAAAATCTAAACCCCATTTCTGAAAAGGTTCTAATGGTAAGATGGGTTGCAGGGGAAAAAGATGCCGTTGTAAAGGCTGACCAGCTCTTTGGCAAACATCGCATTGTTTAACAAACTGTGAGATATCTCTGTACATAGTTGGCCACCAGAGTCCTCCTTGCAGAATTTTTCGGTGAGTTAAGTCTGCTGCAAAATGGCCACCGGGAGGAATTGAGTGAGCCAAAGTGATAACTGAGTTAACTTCATGTGGTGGAATACAGCGAAGTAGGATTCCGGTATGATCTGTATAATATAGTTCTCCAGCAACTAACCAAAATCGGCGGCTAAAAACTGCGATTTTTCTTCGAACCGCCTTGGCAGTCTCAGCTGGAAAGCGTCCTTCGGTGAGAAAAGTTAGAATCTGATCATAGTATGTAGGTGGTGTTTGTAAGTTGTGCGTCTCATCAGGTAGTGGTTCAGCATTATAAATCGCAGGAGTCATGTCATCTATTCCTACCGGAGCTTTACCGAAATCTAGGCGTGATAAGAAATCTGCTAAGGCATGTGCATTTCCGGGTCGGTGAATGACATCATAGTCGAATTCTTGTAAAAGTAGCACCCATCGTGCTAATCGTCCTCCTAAGTGCTGCTGTCTTACTAGATAAACAAGGGAAGCATGATCCACATGAAAGGTAAATTTCCGGCCTAGTAGATAATGTCTGAACTTTTTGATTGAGTAAATCAATCCTAGACATTCTCTTTCAGTGGTGGAGTAGTTCTTTTCTGCCGGTGCAAGTCTTCTACTGGCGTAATAAACAGGGCGAAACCACTTATCTGTTTGCTGCATCAGAATACTACCGATTGCAATATCTGAAGCGTCAACAAAAACATGGAACGGATTGTCCCAGTCCGGTGGTTGTAAAATTGGAGCTTGCGTCAGGAGATACTTGAGTCGATCAAATGTAGTTTGACATTCTTCAGTCCATTCAAACTGTCTGGGAGTCTTTGTGATTAGCCTGTTCAGTGGTACTGCTAGGTGAGCAAGCCACCGCAAGTGTCTGCCATGCCACCGTATTTGTCCCATAAAGCGCATTACTTCTTTCGGAGTCGTGGGTATTGGGGCTTCTAAAATCGCCGAAATCTTATCTGGGTCCACTCGGATACCTTGAGCAGATACAATATGCCCAAGTAGTTTGCCACATGAAACCGCAAACACGGATTTGTTGGGATTAAGGCAGAGTCTATATTCTCGACACTTCTGAAAACAGCATCGTAAATGAAACAAATGTGCTATCATCTTCCCAAAGATTGAGAAGTCGTCGAGATATACTTGCATGAAAGAGGTGAGGTAAGGAGAAAATATCTCCTGCATACATCTTTGAAATGTGCTTGGTGCATTTCTCAATCCGAACCACATTACTGTGCAGGCACAGACACCCCAATTGGTAATGAAGGCAGTTTTTGGTATATCCTCTTCAGCCATTCTAACCTGGTTGTACCCGCTGTATCCATCTAAAAATGAATACATTTCATGACCTGCGACTCTATCAAGCATGGTATCCAAAAAGGGGATCGGGAAAGGATCTGGTACTGTTGCTGCATTTAATTTCCGGTAATCCACACAGATTCGTAACTGCTTGTTTTTCTTTGGCACGATCACGATGGGTGAGATCCATTCAGCGTGTTCTACTGGTACAATGAATCCGACTTTTAATAGTCTATCAAGTTCGGCTTTTACCTGTGATGCATAATGGGGGTTCATTCTGTAGCTGGGTTGTCTTTTTGGTTTCACTTCCGGTTTCAACATGACCCTGTGTTGATAGATGCGCGGATCTAATCCTTTCATGTCTTTGTAATCCCATGCAAAGACGTCTGCGAATTCGCGAAGAAGTTTAATCAAATCCTCCTTAAATGTTTCCGGTAAGTTCTGCCTCATCTTCACAGGTCGTGGGTGGTCTCTATCTCCTAGATTGTACGTGATCAGCTGGTCTTCTGGGACATAAAATTGTTGAGGTTTCTCTGTATCATCTGTTGGCTTGAACAGTGGTTGTAATTCGTCGTCATGGGTTGAGGAAGTATCTTCCTGGACTGACTTTCCGGTGATAGCTACTACTGTACATACTGACGTGTTCCAGTTATCTATGACGGATTGTAGGTCAACAGTTCCTAGAGACATTAAATCGGCATTACTCTTCAGAAATTGCTCTTCTTCATCATCTGACAGTCCATCTAACATATGAACTGGTTCAACAAAATACGGTCTGGCGTGAGGTTCGCAAGATTGCATAGCATCTAGTTTCACCACATATTTACGATGGGCATCCTTGAATGTAAGCTCTTGTGCAGACCAGTCCTGTATTACCTTCGCATGCTTCAGCCAAGGTCGGCCGAAAAGAAGATTGTAATCCAAAGTGGATTCGGGTAGATCTAGTATGACAAAAGTCATCTTGAAAGTCGTACCTTGTAGAGTGATGGGTACATTCCGCACAAGTCCTACAGGATGGACTCTCGATTGATCCGCCATTCGAACAAAGAATTGAACTGGTTCAATTTCGGTCCAGCCTAGCTTTTTGCATAACGCTGCGGTCGCAATGTTTACGCCTGAGCCTTCATCAATTAATACCTGCGTGATCTTCTGATTCTTATACCATACTGTGATCAAGGGCACTGCGTGATCAATCGCAGCATCAGGTTCCG
The DNA here is from genome assembly GCA_020310875.1 of Ceratopteris richardii. Taxonomy (NCBI): domain Eukaryota; kingdom Viridiplantae; phylum Streptophyta; class Polypodiopsida; order Polypodiales; family Pteridaceae; genus Ceratopteris; species Ceratopteris richardii. The sequence goes on along the minus strand of CM035437.1, from coordinate 70,469,959 downwards.
GTTGAACTGCGGCTGTCGTCGGAATGCAAGCAGGTACTGGGCTGAACTGTTGCTGAAACTGCTGTCGGATCCCAGGTACTAAGGCCAGAAGTTGGCCTAGAGGCAGAGTGATGGATGCCTTGGACAAAATTTCCCAGGCCTGTTGAGCTTGATTGTCTTGTTCTTTTGGACTTGAAGTTTCTACTGACGCAGAAGTGTCTGCTGTTGTCTCTACTGATGATGATGGCCCTACTGATGCATCCTTTTGTGTTGTTTCGTCCTTTGATGAAGAAGCCTGAGTCACCGGAATAGGTTCTGGGAACACTGGTGGTTCTGTTGTGGTCCAGTGACTAGCTTTGTTATACATCCTTCGTTGTTCTTGTATCCCTGGTTCAAAGATTTCTGCTGCCGGCTGAAGTTGTTTACCGGAACGGGTCTGGACTGTAGCAGTCTGTGTCTCGATCGGTGTAATTTTTACCATGTTGGCCATTGGATTTTGGCGTTCCTTCTTTCTTTGATCATACTCCATTGCGTCTTTACAAAACCTTCTAATGTGGCCGAATTCGCCACAGAAATGACAGCGTGGAGGTGGTAACTCAGGTTTTTCCGGTGGTGGTCCATTCTGCCATCGGTTGGCATTATAAGTGTTGTTTCTCTGTCCTAGGTAGTTCCGATATCCTTGTTGTTGATTGTTTCTCAGTTGCGGAGGCACATAGTGATTTACTGGCTGGCCATGTTCTTGGATGACTGCATTGACGGTTGCTGTCCCCTGTATTCTTGCGTTGTAGACACAGTTTCCGGTGGTGTGTCCGGCAGTGTTGCATATAGCGCAAAACGCTTGATTCAGTGCACAGTTGGTACTCGTATGCCCTGAATTTTTTCATGTGGTGCAGTATACTTGCCTGGTTATATCTTCAGCCATATTTTTGTTTGTTTTTAGCCATTCCAAGTCTTCTGAAAATCCACCAACCTTGGACTCTAGCTGCAGAGCCATTGCAATGACGGCATCCAAGGTCATAGCTCCGACACATCTTATGATCATGATCTGCTTCAGTTGTGGGGTTAATCCATTGATAAACCATTGAGAGATGACATCATCAGGTAGATTAGCGTGAGGTATCTACCGTAAATGTGTTCTAAAGAGGGTAGCGTACTCCTGGACAGTCTGATTTACCTTCTGTCTGTTGTTCTGTAGATACTCAAAGATTTCAGCAGGATTCTTCTTTAGTCTGAATCGCTGTAAAAAGGCGTCTCGTACTGCATCGTAAGTACCGAAATGATTGATATCATATTCCGTGAGCCATCTCGCCGCTTCATTGATCAGTGTAGATTGAAAAACAATGGCCTTATACGCCTGATCTGGTGGATGGTTAAGAACTGCATAACTTATCTCGAAAGTTCGTACGTGGGCGTTTGGGTCGTCTCCTGGGAATCCACCGAATTTCGTGTAGGTTACTCCTATTGGAGGCGGCCTTGGCGGTCCTAGCTGTTGTTGTTGATGTTGTTGTTGTTGGTGTTGCCCGCTCATTGTGAAGGGTTCAGGGTTTCCTTCTGTATCTCGGGATTGATCGGGTGAACTATCGGGACTTGTATCGCCGGATGGTGCGTTTTCCGGTGTGCTGTTTCGACTTAGGATGCTTCGGATCTCTGTTTCGAACAGCTTTCCTTCCTTCTGGATGTCTAATATTCGAAATCTTTCTTCCAAACAGGAAGGTTGAGCTGATGATTCCGCAAAAAAGGCCAAACCTTTGCCAGCGATCGGTGATTCTATCACCGGAATCTCACCGGAATGAACCGAAATTGGGCCAGAATGCCCTGTTTTACTACTTTTGCCGAATTTTCCTAACGTATTTCTGACCGTGGATAACTCTAAATCTTTATCTGATATTGTTAAACTAGGTTCCAACGGCGTTTTGATAGAGTTTGGACTTGCTATATCTTCGATAGGCTGGGTCGAAGTAGCATCAGAATGTATCGAAGGCGTTGACCGTTCTACCGGAATATGACCGGAATCAGTTGTAACGTTTCCACTTTTCTTGACCACTTGGTTAGATCTAGTTATGCCTACTTCTCCCGAGGCTATCTTTTGTGATTTTCGTGCTTCAATCTGACGATTCTTAGGATATGTTTCGCCCGATCGAGTGACCGGCATGTATCATTGCCCAATGATACTATCTGAGCAGTTTGCAACAATCTAGATCTGTTGCTACTGTCAGTGAAGCAAATGTTGCTGGATGTTTGCTTCTTACAAACCGTTAGCACTCTAATGCCACTGTCTCACAAGTGACTCGTAATCAAATGCTACTTTACCGCAGAGACTGGTAATCAGTTGCCACTTTCCCACAGGCAAGGGGCCAGAGAACTGGCAATCGGATGCCACTTTCCCACAGACAACGGGCCAGAGAACTGGCAATCGGATGCCACTTTCCCACAGACAACGGGCCAGAGAACTGGCAATCGGATGCCACTTTCCCACAGACAACGGGCCAGAGAACTGGCAATCGGATGCCACTTTCCCACAGACAACGGGCCAGAGAACTGGCAATCGGATGCCACTTTCCCCCAGACAACGGGCCAGAGAACTGGCAATCGGATGCCACTTTCCCACAGACAACGGGCCAGAGAACTGGCAATCGGATGCCACTTTCCCACAGACGGCGCCAAATGTTAAAAGTATAATCGCTTATTGTAACTTCAATCGTTAACTACCTACCGCAGACGTTAATTACTAATTCAAAACAACAGTCCTTCGGGGATTCCAGAGTCTGGTTCCACACCTGCGTACCAGATATCTCCGAGTCTCTTGTTCTCTGTACTCAATCTCACCGTAAGAATAGACTGACTCTAGTCAAGTGGGTCCTTGGGAGTGGTAGGGGTCTGTTAGACACAGGCCCTATACTATTTTCCCAACTTCTCACTCACCCGTCACTCGGTCCGCGCGTCTTAGCTCAGTAGTTGTTTCTGATCAACCAAGGCTATCAATGTCTTAGAATCCCGCACTCCAAACTATACCTGCTATAACAGTTGAGCAGTAGTCCGGATCGAGCGTCAATACACAAAGCGCACTCCTGGTAACTTAACACGAACACACCACGAAATCCTTCTGAACAATCTACAACTTTACCGAGTACCAACTTCAAATCGCAAGACCTACTGACCATAACTTGTCGCGCACTTTATCATCATTCTACTCGTATTCCGAACACTACCGGTACTAATCTTAACACAGATTATACTACCGACCCAGTCATTCACAGAGACTCATAACTCACAACTGAACCATGTTAGTTCTCTATGCTTCCGTGCTCCACAGAAGAACGATAAAAAAACACGTTCTAGTTCGAATAACGCTTAAGAAATACTTCAATCATTACCGGGTGAAATCTCTACAACACAGCATCGATTCGTAACACTGCGTATAACGCACATACGCACACAAGCACATACACAGGAGAGAGAATGGAGCAGACGGAACAGAACAGAGTTACTCTGTTCTACACATACAACACTATACTTGCAAATCCCAAAACACGGGGGGCTCCTTCTCTGGTCCCTCTGCCGTTCTTTTCATTGCTTTAAATAGAATTTTATTACAAGGCTTGCGCGAATCTTTCTTTACCGCGTACTTCCAGAAGGGTTCTTTTTTCATTAAAAACCTCTGTCTAAGTACAATTGTCCTTTGTTCGGCGGCCGTCTAGCAACCCCAAGCCCCATAGGGGTACAAATTTCTGTTTTCGGGGTGTCGGAACAATGATTAATGAATAAAGTCTTGAACTATTAAGGTCAAAGTACATAGCATCATAACCCACAAATGGCATGTTAGGAAAGCCCAATGATGATCTATCAAGGATGGTAGACATGAGGAGGGGGAGAGTGTTGTAGAAGGAAGAAAATGAAGAGAAAGAAAAAAGAGGAAACCATAACCAAATTTCGAAGCAAGGCAAGAGCTAAAAAGCCCCCCCCCCCCAAAAAAAAAAAAAAAAAAATCAACTTGTTAAAGCACACCATCATGATGACATGGTAATCATGGATACATATGCAAAAGCCCTGTAATTATACACCTTGAGGAGTCCTCAAGTCTCACCCATCATGCCTTGTAAATTAGTGAAGTAGCCTATAGGGAGAGGAATGGTGTCACTATGTGCCATCCAAAATGTGAAAAGACACAATCAACGGCTCATGTATATAACTCAATTCTAGCTCTTTTGTAAAGACTTTTTGCTATTTGTAATAGAAGAACTGACTTGATGCAAAGAATATAGTAACTTCTTAATCTTCCATATTTTGCTCCTCTATGTATTAGTGTGCATGGAATTTTCATGGAATGTGTGCTAGATAGTGCTATGTATCCCTTCCTCAAAATTTTTCACTGTTTTCTTGCTTAAGAAAGGTGTAGGGAGTCATGAGGTGTAGGTAGGTGATTCCCAATTACCTACATTTTTAGCCATAACTTTGTGTAAAAAATTTGAAATGCTTTTGGACTGCTTTCAATAGATGCATCTCGTTGAGAGCTTTGGAAAGAACCCATCTTTGACCATATTTTTATTTAGTTGAGAGAAAACAAAATTTTTGTGTTTGCTACTATAACAAGTTTTATGGAGCATATCCAAGTGTAAGAGGTGAGTATGGTAGTTAATTCACATAGGGCACATGTACACTTGTCTATGGAATGCAATAACCTTTGCATATGAGCACATGCTTCTATGCACCTCACTGGGTCAACTCTTGATTCGACAATTTGATGTGGTAGTCAAGCCACCACATGTGTGTGCTTGTTGTGCATGTAATCTCTTGCTAGGGTTATTTTCCATGGATCTACACAATTACACAATATTTGTGGATGGATTTTTTGTGTTTGGATGGGCTAGACAACATTTAACATTTATGCCTTTGTTTAACCCACTATCATGAGTCAAAATTTCACTTAACACAATGAAATCCATCTTTCGTGTCAAGTGCAAAAAACTTCTGGGACATTTATTTCCAAGGAAGGTATTGTTGTCAACGTGAACAAAGTTAATGTTGTGTTGCAAGCGTCTATACCTCAAAGTTCTAAAGAATTGATTCTCTTCTCAGGACAAATTCATTGGCATGTTTGCCATTTTATATGTTTAAGAAAAAAAAATCCTACTAAACAAATTGCTCATACACACCCAAAAGAATTTCATTGGACTCCAAAGTGTGATTTGGCATTTCGACAATTGAACACTTTGCTGATACAAGCCCCTATTTTAGAAGTATCATAATAGAACCAACCTTTCCATGTATTTTATGGACGCGTCCAATATTGTCATTGACAATTTTGGCATTATCTACTCCGATGAGAAAATATTTTTCATGTGGATAATTCAAAATCACTATACTTAGTGAAGCAACAAAACTTAATTACGGGATTAACATGATGGGTTCTCTTATTGCAAGAATTTGATTATGAACTTGTGCATAGAACGGACTCTTCTCAGAGTGTAGCACATTTTTTAGCTTGCCTCAATTCGAAGGAACCACTAGAGGTGTTGATGAAAAATTTCTTGATGTTGTCTCTTCAATGTTGTCTTGAACTCCGATCAAATTTTAGGTCCCGCTACTTAGAATGAAGAAATGCTAAATTTTCTCTCAAATAGAGTTATGCCTTCAAATTTGTTAACATCTACTAGGCATAACTCTTTGTAGTTGGCAATTTACTTTAATTCTTGATCAGTTATACTACCATTATCTTATGGGGGTCTTGCTATGTTGTGTCCATGATCATGAAGTACCAATAATTATAAATGAAGCTCATTATAGAATTGTTGGTGGACATTTTGGGGTAGAAGTCAATATGAAGAAGATTATTTAGAATGGTCTTTGATTGCATACTATGTGCTTTGATGTTTGGAACTTTATCTAGAAATGAAACCCTTATCAGCATACGAGAACTTAAGGCAGTACACTGATTTCCTATACAAACCATCTTATCCCATGAGCCATTTAAAAAATAGGGCCTCGAATTTATTAGTCCCATCCAACCACCACTAGAAACCTCTAAAAAACTTTTATACTCACTTGTAAAGACTATGTCACTTGATGGTTAAAAGCCTGGGTGTTAAAACATTCCAATGCTAGTAGTGTAGTTATGGCATTGACATTGTAACTATTTCCTCATTATGTTCTACCTTTGGAATTAGTTACAAATCAAGGTACTCATTTTACCAATCAATTATTGAAGGCCATTGTAACTATCACTAGATAAATCATAAATTTAGCACTCCTTACTACCCTCGTTCTAATGGATTCGTTGAAAGGACTAATAAGGTTCTTTTAAGAATTCTTAAAAAATTACTCCTTGAATAGCCAAAAAGTGGGCGTAATATGTGCTACTATTTATTTTGGTGTACGAGACTACCTACAAGGTAGTGATGGGATTCACGCCATTTAAGTTGGTTTATGGATTTTAGGTTATTTCTCCCAATGGAGATTAGGGTCCCAAGTTTATAGGTGGCCATTCACAACCATTTGCTTCTTGAAGCATCTTTGGAGGACCAGATGGATAAATTTCAGCAATGGGAGGGAGACGGTATAATAGTTTTTAAATGATTTAAGAAGTCTAGATCAGATTATGACATTGGCACAACTGCCACTTCTAATCTTTTGATAGGGTGATCTAGTCCTATTTTTCAATTCAAAAATGAGGAGGAGGCATGCAAATCCAAACTCTAGTGGACTGAATTTTTTTTTACTTTGGGTCCCAGTGGATCCCATGACATTCAATTTAGAAACCTTGGTGGGCAAGCAGCTATCTACACCAATAAATGTTTCAAAGTTGTGCTTAATAGGACATAACAACACAATATCAAAAAAGGATCGACGAGAATAAAGAAATTTGAATGAAACTAAATCAAGATGAACTAGAAGAGCCGGATAAAACCAAATAGAGAAAACTAGAGCAAACCAAGTAGCACCAAATAAACCAGATCCAATTAAAACGAATTGATCAAATTCACAGGATAGAATTGAATCGAACTAAGTAGAACTAAACCAAACTGATAGTTATAGCAAAAGTGAACACTATTCTTGGGCCAACTAGGAGTATTAAATTAGTATGATGATTAGGTCTACAGTAATTAATTCGTAATTGGGATGATGGATGCAAAGAAACAAGGTAACAGAAAAATTGGATAGAATAGTGCCATGATTAGGGAATCTGGCAGATCTCCTGCCCAATACATGATTGGAAATGATTGATGGACAAGATATACTAGCAAGTAAGTGCAATAAATGCATCATACCATCAAGTGGTCATAATCAAGTCATGCAAGAGTGAATAATGATTCAAAAATTAAGGAACAACTGATGACATCAAAATAGTAAAATCTAGACCAAGGACATAGCCACACATATGGATGCGAGTCCAATTATTTTGTCATTGTAGAGCAACAAACCAAGAGTTAGAGCATTTGTGGATTCACCATATGCAGAACTAAGCAAGACCTTGTAAGGCTATATAAGCTTTGAAAGCAAGATGGTGAATTCATTTGATCCTCAAGCATATCGAGGCTCTAGTCCTTTGTCCCTACAACTCTCTTGCTCACAACTCGTGGCTATGGTAGAAATAGAGGTGATTGCACTCACAATAATAGCACACCCACCACAATTGCTCCTCCAGTATATGGTGGATTGGTTGGAGCAATGTAGGCTTTTGTCCTTTTCCATGATTGATTGGGGCAACATTTACCCACATTTGGCGACAATAACAATCTTACAACAGCTAGATGCACTTCCAATTGATACTATGGATTGAGAGTTCTTTGTTGATGGTCACTTATAGTCGATTATAGTAGCTTCTCTTGGAATTCAAGGTCTGCAGAAGCACGCAAACAACACAAGGAAGAAGAAGAAGCTTGGATCACAACACAAAATACTGAATGTATTACCACTCGAATGTACAAAGACAAGTAACGTGTTAGGTAAATAGGCATATATGCAAGCCGAGGGGAAAAACCTCCTAAAGAGGGAAAAGAGTGCCCCAACGGTCCTATCAGGTTTTTTCAAATTTTACTCACTCATCTCTGCATGCATCCCATCACCTCCTCACATTTTGGTCTAATTGTGATATTTTATATTCATACTTGACAACTTGACCAAAGAAGGCTCCCATCACCTCATCTAACACCCAAGTTGTCACTTCTATAGCCTTCACCTAGTAGCAATGTAGTTTGTGCCATTGAATTTGTTGATATATTTAGGTAGTGATGTGTGTGAATACACTAGGACCACCCAGACACTTTTTTCCCTCTTTAGGAGGTTTTTTCCCCCGTCTTGTATATATGCCTATTGCCCTAATGGGTTACTTATCTTTGTACATTCTTGTGGTAATACATTCAGTATTGTGTGTTGTGCTCCAAGCTTCTTCTTCTTCCTTGTGTTGCTCGCATGCTTCTGCAAAGCTTGAGCTCCAACAATTGGTATCAAAGCAAGTCATCGCTTCATCTAAGGCCCCTACGGTCACAGTCTCAAAATTGCACAAAATAGGTGAGCATACTCAGGGTGATTAGGAGGTCAAAACTACTTCACTTTGTCATGCCGAAATCGCGATTTGAGCTCCTTTCGACCTCCAAACGCACTATTGTAGTGTTTGTGCATGCCTTTTGTCTTTTTGCACCAAAGATATACACAAGTTTTGGTTCTCCAGTATAAGCATCTCAAAGTGTGCTATAGATTTAGTAGAACTGGACAGGGTAGTTCTGTTCAACTTTTTGAGATACATTCAATTTTCTATGTCAAGGTATTTTAGTCAGTGGCCATGGCTGAAAACAATGATATTCCGTATGTTGGCTGTTGAGGATAAGTTGGACGGTATCAATTACCCATTATGGGCTTATATGATGTGTCAAGTATTGGTTGCAAAAGGACTGTGGAATATTGTGCAGGGTGTTGAAAAACGTCCTATTACACCTACAAACATAATTGCGGAAGGTGATGCAGATGGCATTGAAGATGACAATATTCTTCATGTTCTTGTTTGTATTGCTGTTCCTATTGCACCTACTGTAGAGAAAATTCATTGGGATGGCAGAGATGCTCAAGAACATGCATTGAGAGCCTTGTCTGTCAAACATGCCATTATCCCTCACATTCACTCTTGCAGAACAGTTAAGGATGCTTGGGGTACACTTACCACTTTATACTAGGCAAGGAATGAGGCTCATGTTGCTTACCTTCAAAAATAGTTGAGAGTGAGCCCATGAATGAAGGTGATTCCATGGACAGTTTGCTTACCTTCATTCATGTGCTCACTCTCCAACTATTTTTGAAGGTAAGCAACACGAGCCTCATTCCTTGCCTAGTATAAAGTGGTAAGTGTACCCTAAGCATCCTTAACTGTTATGCAAGAGTGAATGTGAGGGATAATGGCATGTTTGACAATGCATGTTCCTGAGCATCTCTGCCATCCCAATGAATTTTCTCTACAGTAGGTGCAACAAGGACCGCAATACAAACAAGAACATGAAGAATATTGTCATCTTCAATGCCATCTGCATCACTTTCAGCAACTATGTTTGTAGGTGTAATAGGACATTTTTCAACACCCTGCACAATATTCCACAGTCCTTTTGCAACCAATACATGACACATCATATAAGCCCATAATGGGTAATTGGTACCGTCCAACTTATCCTCAATAGCCAACATACAGAATATATCATTGTTCTCAGCCATGGCCACTGACTAAAATACCTTGATATAGAAATTTGAATGTATCTCAAAAAGTTGAACAGAACTACCTTGTCCAGTTCTACTAAATCTATAGCACACTTTGAGATGCTTATACTGGAGAACTAAAAAATGTATATATCTTTGGTGCAAAAAGACAAAAAGGCCTGCACAAGCACTACAATAGTGCGTTTGGAGGTCGAAAGGAGCTCAAATCGCGATTTGGGCATGACAAAGTGAAGTAGTTTTGATCTCCTAATCACCCTGAGTATGCTCACCTATTTTGTTCAATTTTGAGACTGTGACCGTAGGGGCCCTAGATGAAGTGATGACTTGCTTTGATACCAATTGTTGGAGCTCAAGGTTTGCAGAAGCATGTGAGCAACACAAGGAAGAAGAAGAAGCTTGGAGCACAACACACAATACTGAATGTATTACCACAAGAATGTACAAAGATAAGTAACCCATTAGGGCAATAGGCATATATACAAGACGAGGGAAAAAACCTCCTAAAGAGGGAAAAAAGTGCATGGGTGGTCCTAGTGTATTCACACACATCACTACCTAAATATCAACAAATTCAATGGCACAAGTTACATTGCTACTAGATGAAGGGTATAGAAGTGAAAACTTGGGTGTTAGATGAGGTGATGGGAGCCTTCTTTGGTCAAGTTGTCAAGTATGAATATAAAATATCACAATTAGACCAAAATGTGAGGAGGTGATGGGATGCATGTAGAGATGAGTGAGTAAAATTTGAAAAAACCTGATCTACACCAACCAATATAACTTTAGAGATACCTACTATACTTTCTTAGCTTCCCAAATATGCATAAAGAGTCACCAAGTCCTTTGGAACATCATTGCCGAACGATTGCATCAAAACAAATGACTTACACTTCACAAGATTTGGAGAAACCTTTTATTTTGGAAAGTGATGGTCACAGAAAAATGATGAGAGCTCACAAAGAATTGACTAGAGAGCTTTTGCACACATCTAATTGAAGTGTACAACCAACTAAAAAAATTTATTTGATGAATTTAGCTAGACCATACAGAGAGAAATTATTTTAGCAAACTAGGGGTTCACCCTGACTTTTTAAGAACAAGATGAAGTGCAAATACAGTCACTTTAAAATATTCATAATTCGAGATCTATTCATCCAATGATAGTGAAACTTTAGATATAGATCCATAACACTCCTATCTAACTGATGCAAGTGTAACTTTTGAAAAAAGGTACTCATGTACAAAGAAATAGATAAACCAAGTTCACTCTGTACCTCAAGGTACTGTAGCAACACAAAAACTGTGAGTAATCAAGGTATATGAATCATAATGTATATTGATATAGCACATATGATACAAGGGACCTATGAAGGGTTACTCCTACATGAAGTGAGGATAGTGTATGCTCAAAGGTTCAGCTCAATGTCTCAAGAGTAGGCCTCTGTGACTAGAAGGGGTTGTATTTATACATAAACTTGAATTTGAATATGATGAGTCATCCACCTAAAAGTGGTCCTCAACTTTATGAGTGATTTGAACTTGATATCCAGCTACCAAATTCATGGATTTAGGCTCCCACTTTCCATGAGATTCCTTCTTCTTTTGGATTTTACAAATGATTGAAATAAGTCCAAGGATTAAACCTTTGAACTTTTACAAGCATAAGTTCACATGAGGTGTGTGATAAAAGGTGAGAGTAACCTAAAGATTTAAGCAAAGCTATGAGACTTTGCTTATTGCACCAATAGCTCCCCCTCAACCCTAAGAAGCTTGAGTCTTCAATCATTCAAAATATCTTGCAATCCAATCAATGATTTGAATTCTTTTGGCTTGACTCCATCCAATGCCTTTGTCATCATACCTGCACATTGTTGATAAGTTGGCACATATGATAATTTAATCTTCTTACTTGTAATCTTTTCCTTGACACAATGATAATGCACATCTATGTTTTTACTCCTTACATGATAGATTGGGTTAGCAGCCAGATGCAATGAACTTCTATTATCCCCAAAGATATGAGGAATAGATCACTTAAGACCTAATTCATAGTATAAGGTCTTAATCGACATTGCTTCCTTAGTTGCATTTGCAAGTCCTCTATATTCAGCCTCTGTTGATGAGACTGCAACTTTGGGTTGCTTCTTTTCCATAGGAGCGCCTAACACCTTTGAATTCTTCATTTGAATTTGAAAAGCATGTCTTTGATATACTTCCTCTAAGTAAGGTACATACCTTTTTTTGTGTTTACTACATCCAATCCTAGGAAGTATGTAAGTAAACCTAGATCACTGATTTTGAATTCTTCTTCCATCTGAAGTTTGATCTTCGTAATTCCTTCAGCATGATTACCTTTGATTATGATATCACCAACATATACACATAGGTATATGACTTCATATTGATTCCTCTTAATGAAGAGGGAAGGATTAACTTTGCTCATATTGAATCCCATATCCTATAAATAGGTAATTAATATGTGATTCCAAGCCCTAGGGGTTTGCCTCAACCCATACAAAGCTTTTCTTGACTTGGACACACATTCAAGAAACAATGAATCATCAAAACTAGGAGGTTGATCCATACATAACTCCTTAGATATCCATCCATTTAGAAAAGCACTTTTTACATCAATTTGATAAATCTTCCATTTCTTGGAAGTTGCAATACTCATAAGCACTCTGATGGCTGGCATCTTTACAACATGTGAAAAAGTTTCTTCATAATCAATACCTTGTGTTTGTGCACACCCTTTGGCCAAAAGTCTTGCTTTGTATACGCTTATAGATCCATCAAAATTTTTTGTTACCTTGTATATCCATCTTGAATGTATGATTTTCATAAAATGAGTCTTGGAGACCAATTCCCAAGTTCGATTTTCTTGTAAAGCATCTATATCTTCCTCCATGGCATTCATCCATTAAGGATTCTTCTTTGCTTCATCATATGATGAGGGTTACTCAAAGTTTGAATCGTATGCTAGATATATAGAATGTTTAGTAACTAGTGAAGTATCATAGCCATACTTTTCTTGCTTTCTCTTCTCTCTAGTTGACCTTCTTATTGTTTGTTAAGAAGATTTTGCTACATCCCTCAACTCCTGCAGTTTGGCTTTGCCCTTAGAGTTCCAAGATTTGACTTCCCTTCTTGGAGTCTTATGATCATCTTCTGAATCACTTGATGCTTAATTGTATGCTCATTCTTCTTTGATAGAGTTGTAAACTCCTCTAGGTCATAAGGTAGTTTGATCCTCCTGCAATCATCTTAAAACCATGAATTGTTTTCATCAAACACATCACCACTTACAATGAAACCTTTGTTGCTTGGATTGTACAACCTATAACCTTTCTGATTAAGTTCATACCCAATGAAGATGCATTTCTCTAGCTTAGGGTCCAACTTGCCTCTAATCTTTGAAGGTATGTGAGCATATGCAATGCACCCAAAGATCCTACAATGATCAAGACTAGGTCTCCTTCCATTCCATGCCTCATATGGAGTCATTCCATTCACAGCCTTTGATGGAGGTCTATTCACCAAATATATAGTTGTTGATACTACACCTGCCCACAAGTATTTTGGGATTTTCTTTTCATTGAGGATTGATCTTGTAGCCTACACAATTGTTCTATTTCTTCTCTATGCCACTCCATTTTGCTTAGGACTGTATCTGGTAGTAATTTCTATTTTAATCCCTCTCTCTTGGAGATAAGAATCAAAGTCATGGGAGAAGTATTCTCCCCCTCCATTTGACCTTAATCTCTTTAGGGTATCTTTAGGGTTTTACCTGTTTGGTTCTCCACAAGAAGTATTTACTTTATGAAACATGAAATCACTTCATCTTTATGCTTCACGAAATACAAAGTCCATCTTCTACAATAATTTATGAATGACACATAGTACATTGATCTAGAGATTGAAGGCACCTTGCTAAAACATATGTGTGGACCAAGTCCAATAGATCTCCATGTATGTAGCCTTTCTTGGTGAAGGGTTGCCTGTGTGACTTACCAAATTGACAAGCACTACATTCATAAGCCATATGTTGTTTTGATATTTTTGGTAGACCAAATACACTTTAATCCCTACTAATTTAACCACAAATGTTCCATGCTTGATGAGTCTAACCTGCAATCTCTTCTCAACAATTTGACCTACATTGATGAGGTTCTTGGTAATAATAGGCACATAGAGTACTCTGCTTAGCGAGTTCATATTACCATATGGAGTCTTCACATTAAATATCTTCTCAACTCGATGCCTTGTGTCATCTCTTGTTTGGGCTTCATGCTTATTCCTTGGGTCTTACAAGATTGAGTTTGGAGCGACATTGCATGCCACATGATTTGAGCATCCTGAATCTATATAAAACACATGCTCATCTGTCTTAGCTTCCTTCATAGTCATGTTCATGAGAACAAGTGAGTCTTCTTGTGCTTGATCATTTCTATAATTTTTGTAGTCTCTCCTTTCTTTGTATCCTATTTGGTAGTTGGTGTTGTATCCATAAGAGTTGTTGAATCTTCCTCTTAAGTTCACATAGGTCTGTTGTATCCTCTTCCTCTTTGGTTCCTTGTGTTTTTGAAACCATTCCTTGTAATATGATTGGTTAGACCACATATGGAACATGTTGATGAGCCTTGAGCTCTCCCCTTGCCTTGTCTACCTCCTCTACCTCTTCCTCTTGAGCCCTACCTTTGCTTGCAAATTTTGCTTGAGAGGTACTTCCTTCATCATCAAACTTCTTACCCTTGTCTTTGTTATCTTTGCTTAAATTCTTATTTGTATAGAGAGCAGAGGATTCATTACCTTTTTGGTTGTCTCCATTCTTCATAAGTTTTGCTTCATGTGTGAACAATTATCCCACGAGTGTGTTGAAGTCAGAACTTGCATGTCCATGTAACGATCCATAGCTCTGGCAAAGGCTTCCCATTTTTCATCATCTTTTATCCCATTTATTACTTGATTTACTCTTTTTTTCGTCATCAATGACTTCTCCAATGCTTCCAAGCTGGTCTACAATGTCCTTGATCTTCATGAAAAAATCAATCACTCTGCTTGGGCATCTTCTTGAGTGTTGTAAACTCCACCTAATGTGTGGAAGTAAAAAATTAGAGATAGTTTTGAGAATGTATGACCTTGCAAAAATCCTTTGAGCACCATGCATTTAACCTTGGTTGCTCCTTTGTTGGTTGGCCCTTGTTTCAGAGTATTAGCATCATCTCATCTCTAGATATGTAACCATAGAGATTCCTTCCTTGTAGATAGGCCTCCATTATGAGTGACAAGGCCTAGTAATTGCCTTGATCTACTTTGTCAATAGATGAGGGGAATCCATCACCCATGATGCTTAGTTGCTCTGATGCCACTGTGAGCAGATAATGGGATATATATAGAGATGAGTGGCTATTTGCAAAAACCTACACTACACCAACCAATATAACTTCATGGATACCTAATGTACTTCCGTACCTTCCCAAATATGCATGTGTTGTTGGATATTGTTGTTGTTGCACGTTTTATTGCATATATTGAGCACATACATGCTATGCATGCTTCTGTGGATACTGCTTATGTACATGCTATTACACTTATGTGTTGCTTGAGTGGCTTTGATGTTAACCTTTTCCCTATGCATGGGCACTTTTTAGTCTACTGCTAGCTAAAGGTTTTTTCCCCATGTTTCCACATAAATGATTCACTCATATGTAGTGGTACTTTGTAGTTAGGGATATTATTCAACTCTTACTTCATTATTGTTCATCATCAATAGAGAGAGTTATTCCAGCCATCCATCTTCTCTATGTGTCTTGCTAGATTTGTGCTCCTTATGTGTGATTCTTGTGTGTCTTTGGCAATTCTACCCAGACCCAACAGTGGCATTAGAGCATGTTCAACTCCTTCTCAAGTTTTGGTTTTTTGCATCACGTGCACATGCACTTTTAACAGCGCAAATGGACTTCAGAGCATAGAATGGTGATTTTCAGCAGCCAACAAACATTTCCACCAGTTGCATAAGAGTGATTTATCATTGTTTGCTCAATCTAATAACCACATTGGTCTCCTTTCAATTGGCTAGTATTTGGGCATTCTATTGCACATTTAAGTTTGGATGATCCCATTATAATCCTAGCATCTCCTAAGTGGCAATGTTTCCTCTACATATGTTGCATTTCTTTGCTCCCTAGCATACTCCATTTGCAATTTCTTTACTATCACAATTTCTTTCCAAAACTTCCAACTCCTACACTTTTCTGTGTACATCACCTTTGAAGAAACATCTAATAGGAGCTATCTAAGCTTGATAATGTTCATCAATGTTGTGTTATCCTTAGGCGTGGATGGATTCTCCTTAGATGTCTCGTCATGTTGCAATCTTGAGATCTCTCACTATTTTTACTTTGTAATTTGTGTGGTGAAAGTCAAGCAAAAGATAATAGATAGTGTCTTCTTAGCCTTCATAACGGCCACCAGAATATTTGACTATAGGCAAGCAATAAATTTTAAGCAACTAGGGTTTCATGGTCCAACAACTTGTTGTTTTCATAATCTAAGCAGATACCAAACCTTGGGAACTAATATTTTGGAATTGCAAAATTATTTAATAATTTTTACTAGAAGGGCCAATTTGGTCAGATTTTAATGGCATGCTATGTAGGTCCTAAATACGATAGATTTTCAGATTGGATGACTCTATGCATATGCAATTTGTGCATATATTGCTCCTATCCCATCTTAAGTGCATAGAAAAAATTCTATATCAATTTGAAATCATTCGATAGGGTCATGAGAAATTCAATGTTTAAGACAAAATTGTAGTTTTCAAATAATCAAAAAATTATTTACTTGAAGCTCCATGCTCTAAATAAAATATACGCTTTTCTCTTTCAAAGTGTAAAAAAATAAGACAATTGCATTACATTGAGTGCATGCAATTTTATCATACAAAATCGTAACTTTGACCAAGTTTCTAGGGTTTAGATGGCAAATAAATAGAGAGATAGATAGATAGACAGACAAGTAGGTAGGAATGTAGATGGGTGGGTGGGTAGCTAGGTGTGTGGGTGGGTGGGTAGATGGTTAGATGGATGGATAGACAGATGGATAGATGAATGGATGGATGGATAGCTAGGTAGGTAGGCGGGTACGTAGGTCGATCGGTCAATTGGCCGGCCGACTAGCCGGCCATTAGGTAGGTCGGTAGGTTGGAGAGAGAGAGAGAGAGAGAGAGAGAGAGAGAGAGAGAGAGAGAGAGAGAGAGAGAGAGAGAGAGAAAGAGAGAGAGAGAGAGAGAGATATTGACTCATTCATTTGATTGATAAGTAAATAGATAGATATATACATTAATTGATTCATAGATACTATCAGAAGGATAGAGAAAGATACATGGATTGATAGGTAGAGAAGGAACAAAGAGAGAATCAAATAGATAATCAAAGAGATAAACAAGCAAAGAGAGAGACATATAAATCGACATTCAAATAGAGACATACAGATAGGCAATAGATAGATAGATGGATACATGGGTAGAAAGATAGATAGATGGATAGATAGAAAAACGGACAAATAGATAGACACATTTACACATACATATGCATACACATATTTTTCCCTTAAATCTATTCCTCCCCCTCTCTCTCTCCACTTTTGGTCCAATATTGATGCATCTATCCCTCAATTCATGTATCCAATCCTCCCTCCCTCCCTCTCTCTCTCTCTCTCTCTCTCTCTCTCTCTCTCTCTCTCTCTCTCTCTCTCTCTCTCTCTCTCTCTCTCTCTCTCTCTCTCTCTCTCTACTCGAGCCCTAATCCTAAACCTTGAAATGGCTCCCATGGACCGGAAGGAAGTGGACGACCTTATCGCTAAAGCTCTCAAAGAGGCCAAAAAGGAAGCAGACCGCAACCTCAATATGGAGATACGAAAGATGATGGAAAAGTTCAAAGGACTCGAAGAATAAGTAATGAATAAAGTCAAAGGACTGGAAGAACAAGTGAAGACTCTCACAGAAGAAAGAGACCATTGGAGGACAGCTTATGAGCACATGAAAGAAGAGGGGGAGATCTCCAACGTGGAGATACTCAAGGAAGAAATAAAGAAGGAAATCAAAACGGAGGTAGAATCTACTCGAGAGTCATGGGTGGAAGTAGTACACAAAAGGGTTAAGAAGGAAGTTAGGGAAGACGTGCAGAAAGAAGAGCTCACACGAGTCCAGGATACACTTGAGGAGGAAAGGCTTCGACACACTCGAAGCCTACCCGAAGGGGTATCACCGGAGGCAGACGCCACTGACATTTGCCATCAACTTGGATACGAGAGCATGCCTTACACAGACGCATGGAGGGTTGGGAGGGATACATCACGTTTGCGAGCACTCATCCTCAAGATGAGTTCGGAGGAGGCACGGACAGCCTTTTTTAGACGTCGATCGGTACTCCGTGGACTAACCGGCGGCACCCTCTACATGGACGAGGACCTCACGCGTATGCATGTGGCACACCGACGCGCTTGCATGCCACAGACACTCCAGGCACGTCGGGAGGGGAGGAAGGCCTTTTACCGTGATGGTAAGGTCTTCATAGATGGACGCCCTATCAAATAGGGCCATGCGGCCTATGAGACATCACTACACCAGGAGACACCACTCAGAGGAGCAGTGTGGAACTGCAATGGGGCACTCTGGACGCGACCAGACAGAGTCGAGGAGATCCTCGCATCACATGACTTTGCGTGCATCACAGAGACACACGAGAGCCCAGAGAGAGGTCTACCACGCATTGCAGGTTTTCATTGGGAATCTGCATTCAGGACTACGACGAGACAGAGTACAGCGCGAGGATCGGGAGGAGTGGCCATCGTATTTCGACAGGAGATACAGAGCCGGATCCATATTATAGGTAGAGATGAGGAGGCACGATACATGTGGGTTCGCATAGAGATAGCACAGGGGAGCTCGATTTACATTGCTACATGCTACTTCCCACCAGGCGCATCTCGATACGCAAGACAAGATCTAGGGGGACCGATCCGAGATAGAGACTCACCATACACAATGCTTTCAGATGAGATACTACATTACAGCACACTTGGTGAAGTCTTCCTTATGAGGGACTTCAATGGCCGCACTCAGTCGCATCAGTGCGAGGCATATGACATGGATCACCCGCATCTCATGAGGGCCAGAGACCCGGTTGAGATTAGCACCAGCAGAGTATGGGCAGATACAGGTCAGGACACCACCGGCTATGGAAGACATCTACTCGAGCTAGGCAGTCGACATCATCTCGTTATATATAACGGGATGAATCGGTGGCCAAGTTCAGGCAGATTTACTTGCTTCCCTCATGGGGGAGGCGAGAGCACAGTCGACTACATTTTGGGTACTACCTCTGGAGCTTCACTCATCCCTTCACTTAGTATTGGACGACGCCCACTCGGTGCTGAACACACATTTATTACATTCACACTCTCATCTCCGATTCCATTAGACCCTCCCTCACCCACTGAGATACATACCACGATACACTTCATACACGAGCTCTCACACGTTTATGCACACCATTTACACACCCGCCTACTCTCCCTCGATCCATTCTCACCTTTGGACACACTTACATCACGTATCACCTCCATCCTACAGGACTCAACTCTCCGCAGCTTCCCACACCGCACACATATGCACCCTCCACGAACAAGATCCATGCCCCAGAACCGTTGGTATGATGCAGACTGTCGTGAGCTGCGGAAGCACCTACGGATTTTAGAGCATAGAGGAGATATTACACACACACAAGCACAGCGTCGCATGCAGAGCCTTACTCGCCGCAAACGGCGAGATTGGGAGGAGAGACAGTATTGGGATATTTACCATTTGCTCATGAGTCGAGACAGAGTAGTGGCATGGCGACATTTGAGAGAGAGGAGACAACAGACACATATCCGAGACCCGAGCACTTGGCATAGCTATGCACGGAGCCTATACGAGATCCCAGACCAGCCTCCCATTCCCAGACCGCAGAGCCCACGTCCTACTACCTCTGACTTCTTCACACCCACTATGGTGGGACGCGCTATTGCCCGGCTGCAACATGGCAGGGCCCATGATCATTTCGGTTTACAGGCAGAGCACTTCATCTATGGAGGCACGACTCTCGCACCGCTCATTGCCCATCTCTTTAACCGTGCATTGGTTGAAGGGTTCCCAGACTCATGGATTGAGCACACCATAGTGCCCATTCATAAGTCAGGTGATACTATGGATCCACCTACATACCGGACGATCATGATTGGCCCTATATTGGCCAAGTTATATGGGGCGGTACTAGAGACAGAGTTGAGTACTCTCGCTGAGAGGAAGGGCATCAGGGCTCTAGGACAGGCAGGTTTCAGACGAGATTACTCTACCATTGACCACATCTTCACTCTGAGATGCCTGATCGACCAGGCCTGGGTGAGGAAGAGGAGATTATATTGTTGCTTTGTGGACTTCCGCAAAGCATTTGACACTGTTCCCAAGGATGGACTCTTCAGACGACTACTTGACATCGAAGCTCCGGAGGAGATGATATGGGGGATCTACGCCTTATACGAGAGAGTATCTGGTAGAGTCAGATGTCCAGGGGGCTTATCTGATCCACTTGCTAGCACTATCCACTTGCCCTCTCTCACCCACCCTCTTTGGTCTCTACATTGATGAGATAGTGGACTTCATACAGCAGCAAGGGGGAGATGGCATTGAGGTACACGGGTCCACTGTCCATATTCTTTTATACGCTGATGATATTGTATTGGTTTCAGAGTCTGCAGAAGGTCTACAGCATCATCTACACTGCCTAGATGACTTTTGCAAACACATAGGGTTATCTATGAACCTTGGTAAAATCAAGGTCTTGATCTTTCATACATCAGCACAGGTACGCAGACATAGTTTGTTCACAGCAGCAGGTGGACCGATCGAGGTGGTCGGATCATATGTTTACTTGGGGGTGACATTTACAGCAGCATCAAGGGTCTTCTCTATGGCTCAGGCAGCCCGTGACCGCATCACACGTGGGTACGCAGCACTAGCTTTAATGGAGAGACAGTGCCACCAGGCATATTTTCAAGAGCCCCGCACAAAGGGGTGGCTCTTTGACACTTTGGTTACGCCAGCGCTCATGTATGGGGCAGCCATATGGGGACCAGGATTAGCTACATCAGTATGGACAGCATTAGAGAGGCCACAGATCCTCATGATTGCCAGACTTATTCGCAGCAAGCCTTCAGTACCACATGATATCATTAGAGCAGAGCTCGTTGCACCACCGATGCTAGTTGAGGCACTATTCCAGACAGTATGCCTATTACACAAACTTCGGAGCATGGATACAGAGCGCATTGCTTATCGTGCTTTCGAGGCATCACGTGATATGGCATTAGCAGGCGACACCTCCTCATGGTATGCACAGACACGAGATTGGCTTGCCCACCATGGCTTTGACATAGACAGGCTACCACCACTACAGTACGACTCTCATGCACCCACCTACTCGCTCTCTCATCAAGAGAGGAATAGGATCATTCGTCAGAAGATATGGCATACATACATACAGAGGACATGGGTGAGCCCTAGGGGTACATTGCCACCGAAAATGCTCTACTACCGAGAGCATTTTCTACATATATCGGGCACGGGCTTCATCGAGATTCCGAGATACATGCAGACCTACCTTCCCCACCACCTACGAGTCGTCATTGGGAAGCTCCGAGTTTCATCACATCAGCTCGAGATTGAGAGGGGTCGGTCCAGGGGAGTCCCCCGTGAGGAGAGGTGGTGCCCAGTATGCCAGACAGAGGTAGAGTGAGGAGCATT
Source organism: Ceratopteris richardii (assembly GCA_020310875.1). NCBI lineage: Eukaryota > Viridiplantae > Streptophyta > Polypodiopsida > Polypodiales > Pteridaceae > Ceratopteris > Ceratopteris richardii. The sequence continues at coordinate 70,448,433 of CM035437.1, read as the reverse complement.
TTGTTATCAAATGTCCAGCATACTTAGACCTACGAGCACAGTTCCAGATCGAGGAATCATTCCAGCTGTGCATGACTATGGGAGACCAGAGACGCTTGGGACACTTTCTCACAGCAGCATACGAGAGGCGAGAGCGGTCACTACAGCCCATACATCAGCCACGGGTGAGTACCCAGCAGACCATTACCCAGTTCTTTCAGCGAGTTGAGCTACATCAGAGAGGTCCATCTATAGGGCTCACACTACACAAGGCAGCAGCACAGAGAGCACGGCGCCGACCACGCATGGGCGGATATCGTCGACCACGACTATATCAGGAGGATATCTCACGCATCAGGATTGCCTACGACCACATGATGGAGCATAGGCTTTCAGGCACATTTTCAGGAGCCCCGGACTAAGGGGTGGCTCTTCGATACTCTAGTGACACACGCACTGATGTACGCAGCAGCAGTATGGGCACCAAGGATCACAGAGGCGATGTGGATGCGGATTGAGAGGCCCCAGGTCACCATGATCTCACGCTTGCTCCGCAGCAAGCCCTCTGTTCCACACGACATTATACGAGCTGAGCTTGGCACGCCACCGATGCTAGTGGAGGCCCTCTTTCACTGGTGACCTTTATTCTGAGAGTCAGAGAGCTCCCCACCAGCAGACTCACCAGGCTTGCATTTGAGAGATCTAGACATTTGGCAGAGACAAGGCATGAGAGAGTATGGTATGCACAGACCTAACGATGGTTAGCAGACCATGGCATGAGCATTACCGATCTCCCCCCATTTCAGTATGACCTCTCTTCCCCCTACATTACCCTCTCTCGTTCGGAGAGGAACAGGATCATCCGTCAGGACCTGCTACAGATACACATCAGGGAGACATGGATAGCACCATGGAGCCTCTTCCCACAAAGAGGCAACACTACAGAGAGCACTTCCTAACTGTGACAGCAGATGGTTTCATCCAGAGACCACGATACATGGATACATGCATGGCTCCAGCAGAGAGAGTGGCCATTGGGCAGCTCAGAGTATCATCACACCAGCTCGAGATTGAGGTTGGGTGAGCGACACATACCCCCAGGGACGAGAGATTATGCAGGATATGTCGAGAGGTGGTGGAGGACGAGGAGCATTACACATGTAGATGCCAGGCATACGAGGACATCAGAGACCGCTACCCACAGCTCTTCAGGGGGCCCAGGGAGATCAGGGCTTTATTGGAGACGGAGGACGCCCTCTAGGTCGCTTCCTAGTAGAGCTCCAGTGCCGTCGTACATCACGTCTCCAGCAGCGGATGGACATACACTTGGTCCCCCAGACTTCTATTACAGATTTTTTCAGACCCACAGCCACCCAAGGACCCACCTCGACGAAGGGTGTCACATTACAGAGAGCAGAGGAACTTAGACGACAGCGCCGACGACCGAGACCCCCACTTCGGAGAGCCCATCCCCACCAAAGAGAGATTCAGGCGATTCACGCACACCATGACATGGAGATACAGAGACGTCAGCAGCGTACCCCTGTTGATCTCGATGTACAGAGCATTTTGAGGATCGCCACGATGCCTTACCCACCGATGCACTATATCCTACACCCACTCCAGGCACTTAGAGCGCTATGACACCACCGAGTCTCCCCTCCCTATGCATATCATATTTGTACATCACCTATTGAGCATATAGAGTGCATACCCATAGCAGCCCATACCCTTGATGCCAGCTTTTATCCACTCCTTTTATATTCTGTTTTGTACCCACACTTTATTTTCCTTTTGGGATCACAGTGGATTGGATCATACTGATGTATATGTTTTGTCTCATAGGCCGATTTTGGTCTCTAATAGACGTTAAAATGTCTTTCTTTCTTTCTTTCTCTCTCTCTCTCTCTCAAAATATCAGATTCTCACACTCAGATTAGAGGAGTTGATTTCATTATGTGCTTCTGTAATTCAGTTAATTTTTATCAACAGCCTTTTCAATTTCTGCTGAGATCCTTCATCAACGTACATCTTCTCATCAAATGTTTGCTGCATTGTTTTTCTATCTATCTATCTACATAGTTTCTATTCATTGAGCTTTTCTGGTTTACTACAGCTGTCTACCTCTGTCCGACAAGTAACACTATGCAACTAGAAAATGAGCATTTGAGATCACAGGAACATAATACAATGCCTGACTGCATGAACTTAGAGATGACAGAAACCAATCTAAGCCAGTGGCAATATGCTTTGCTAAACATCACTATAATTGTGCATCACCAGGTGGCTCATCAAAGACACACAAGTTGTTTAAACAATTTCCTTGAATAGTGTAGATCATTAAGCCCCAGCCCCAACGATTGATGCTCAAAGGTAAGAGAACAACAAGAACTGCCGACATATGCTGCCTTCGAACTCAGGAAACTCACGTATTTAGAAAATTAGTGAACTGTACTGATGCACCCTAAGGCTCATAATGAAGCAGGAGATATGAAGTTAGGGATTAATTAAAAACCTCATCAATCCTTGGAAGAAACAATTTTCTGGATGTCGCAACATTTGCAAAATCTGTAAATTGATCATGAACTACACTAAGGGGCTGTTCCGCTTAGAAACTGGCACCTTGAAATCCTTTAATCAACTCTATCGGCATATCACTGACTCATAGCACCTCTATTGAACACTCATTCTGAATAATGATGGTGATTCACTAATCATTAAATGGGGCAGACTGCCAATAAAGCACATAGCACCAGATAGTATGATTGTCTATAGCAGCCAACATTAGACAGTGGCAAAGAGTCGCTTGAGGGGAAAGGTATCTGATTGAACTAGAATTGATACCTTAAGGCTCATTAAATGTAGCGTACATCAGAGCTTCCACATGATATCCATCTAGTCAAGCAACAGGGAGTAGTAGTACATTCCAGTGGCCATAAGGGAGCAGAACTACATTCTGAAAGCAGGCATCAACAGCAATACTCCAGCTCCTACAATCATAACAGATATCTTTCAATTCTTCTTGATTACATGCTGCTCCCAAACAAACCCACTCTCCTATCTAAATCAAATCAAGCAACGCTCTGCACACATCACGGTTCCACATAATCACTGCCATCTGATTGAAGGTGAGTTCTACAAGCCATTCCATATCACAGAGCGACACTACTTAAGCAGGCCATTCTGAGCTTCTAGTTCATTCAATTCATCTTGCCATATCTCCAGCTTTGAAATCTTTTCTAATTGTTCAGCATTTAAAGGTCCTTTACTGTCCTTCAATGACTCTGTTGTTCGGATCTAGCAAATGAAATTTCCGTTCAAGTTAAGCACCAGGTTTGAGCACATAAAATGTCTTGAGTATGAAAGGGAAATATTGTCTACCTTTTTCTTCAAAGCTCGTATACGTTTTTCCAAGTTGCCATTATCTGGATCATTCTTCCTTTCCTCTGCCGTGCCATCACATCTTGATACAGAAATGGAGCTCATCTGATTTGTGATATCCTCTACAAACCTGTTACTGTCTGGTAAACCAGGGTCATGCTTATCATCTGAAACAATCCATTCAGATGCTTCTTCGCTTTCAATCACAGATGCAGTGCCTGTCTACTTGTTAACATACAAATAGATGGATAAGAAAATTATAAAAGGAGACGTTCCAAACATTGATCTTTAAAATATTCCAAACATGCACCTCTAAACTATATCTCACACTCAAGAATCATCCTTGTTATCAACATTCAGTTTGCTTCTGGTATATTAGAGCTCTAAAAAGACCAACCAATATATGAACCTTGAAGTGTCCTTTTCCATGTTCTCTTATAAAAGCATAGCGAATTGTAAGCCATGATACTCCAGTGCTTTCATGGATATCTGATGTAAATCACTTCGGTCCACCAAGTTCTTGGCCAATGGAAAACTATCTGTCTATCCATCCATCCCATTATCTATCTATCTATCCATCTATCTATCTATCTATCTACCTACCTACTGATCTACCTATCTATCCATCTTTTTTTATCCATATATTTATCTTTTTATCTATCTGTCTATCTATGAATCTGGTCTGTCTGTCTGATTGTCTATCTATCTATATACCAGAATGAATCCAGGGGAACCCCCAAACGCACCCTCAAATGAAAGTGCAACTTTAAGCTCATGGTAGTCAACCACAAGATTTATAGCTGATCAGCTCCATTATGCATGGCATCGACTCAACACTATGACTCACTAATTGCATGTTACATCTCCCTGAAACCTATAAGCTCGTTGAATTTTGAGATGTTCAAGCAAATATACATGCAACAAGAGAGACATAACAAATTGATTGGAATAAATGAGAATCTCTTTATGGATAAAAATAAGAGACTATAAGATTTGACCAAAAATCTACTCATGAACATTACTCAAAATATATGATAGCAAAAAACACAAGAGCCTGAACTCCAAAAGCTGGAAAAAATGATCAAAACTGGTAAAAGGTGGAGGTTCGTTTAAGGTTCGCTCTGTTCCTGACTGCAAGCACATATTGAAGTCAGGTTTCTTAAAACGTGTCCACTTTATCATTAAAGATATGTATTATGATCCCATTATTATGCAATGTTCACACCTATACTATTTTGGTGAAATGACATTTTACATTACATTATTGCAAAACTTTTCCTTTGCAAGTTATTTATGGATGCCATGGTTTGTACTTTTGCTCATTTTTAATGGTTGTAATTGTACATTCTAATTGCTCAACACCTACTGTCAGCCTTGGTAAAAAGTGTAATAAAACTCTTTACTCCATGTCAAGGTGGTACGGAACGTTATCATTTTATTTGTGAGAATATATCTACAAAACACATTGAGCTTATCTACGTTCCTACATGTGAGAATGTGGCAGATATTTTTACTAAAGCATTATCGAGAGACAGACATCACATTTATGCAGATTATTAAATCTTACCCCAATATGACATTGAGGGGTCAATTATTGGAAAACAATATCCGATTGAGGTCTAAACCCTAATTTTCAGCAAACCCTAAAATTATATGCATACCATTTCTTGGAAATGGAAACCTTGCTCACATAAGTCTTCCTCCATGACCACCAAGATGTAGATGCAAACTCTCATATACGGTTGAGTGACTAACTTCAAGAAGCACTAGAAGGTTGACTAGTAGGTGAACATCACTTCACTGCTACACAAGCAAGCAATGCTCTCCAAAGTCTTTTTACTCTTGACTCCAGTAAATCTAGCAATCAATAAAAAAATTTCTGCATATATAGTGTCCACACTTTTGTTGCTTCTATAATCAATGCAATCTGCCCTGTTCTTCTTATTTGTCACCCCTCCTGCAATCATAGTTGTCAGGAGTTTCGGAAACGGAGAAACGGAAACGCTACGGAAACGGCAGAAACGGAGTTTCGTTCCCCAGAAGAAACGGGGAAACGCGAAACGGTATATATATATATATATATATATATATATATATATATATATATATATATATATATATATATATATATATATATATATATATATATATATATATATATATATGGTAATAATAAATTATAATACATATGAAAGTTGAGAGTTGAAACTTCAACCAATAGTCCTAAGTTCTGACTTCTAACATCTAAGTTAAGTCACACACTGATTATCACAATTAACATGACAAATTATTAAAAGACATTATCAAGATTCAAGATTAAAGATTCAATATACATGTCCCGAGTCCCATCTGGCATGATGCATCAATAGATTCATGATTAAACACACACTACACATGTGACAAATTACAATACAATCACAAATCATTATTTAAAGTTAAAAGAACTCAAAGATAAATCAACATCTATCTGAATCTGGAATCTGGATATCAACAATGATCATAACATAAGTAAGCCATAGATGTATCATGTCTCAATATAACATAAGTGAGCCAAAGATGTGAAATAAACATGTCAAAAAACTACATCAAATGAGTCCATGGACCATGAGTCATGACAATGAGCAGTCTATGATCAATCATCTCTAACTAGTAACATCAGCAATATCATCCGCATCTGAAGCATCTGAATATGATCCTATGCTAGTAGATGAACTGCTACTAGAAGTAGAATCAAAAACTAGATCATCATCATGAAGCTCTGCAACATCTCTGCTCGTCCCGACCTCTGGAATATGTCTCCTGGTAGTAGCCCCTGATCTCATCCTCCCAGAAGCCCCACGTGTGCGATGTGCAGGAGCCATCATCTCTAGATGCAACATGGTATATATATCCAACTCCTCTGAGGGAATAGATGGAATATCTGTCATCTGATCAATGTCAATGCTATCAGCATGGACCTGACGAGGCTGAGGAAAAGTGGATATCTGCTCAAGAAGTCTGAGGTTACAATGGCAAAAAACTAATCTCTCCAACTGGGCCATGCTGAGTCGGTTCCTCTTCTTTGTGTGGAAGAGGGCCCATGTGCTCCAATTCCTTTCACAAGGACTAGAGCTACAATCCTGTGAAAGTACACGAATAGCGAGACGTCTCTGTAAAGTTGAAACAAATAGAATCGATTTAATGATTTGTAAATTAGTGAAATCACAAATAAATATTAATAAGTCTTTAGTCCATACCAATGTGGGAGCAGATGTACCATATTTTTGCCACCAAGACACAGGCTCTAACTGTGTCTCACGAAGGCGTGCAGTAGGTCCACCAAATGATAATGAATGCTCACGAAAGAGGAGCAACTCATCCTCTAACTTCCTGATCATACTCAAGTCATCATTCGCCCACCGTGAAAAGAAGTCTGATGTATGTCTCACAAGCTCTTCATTGGATTCTTGTTCTTCACTCCGCCAAAGTGGGTGTAATACATGCGCCAAAGCATGGATAGGTCTATGAAACCAATCCCACCTTCGATTCCATATGGATCGAAGCTGCTCAAGTCTACATGTACATACAATTTATAAAACCATAAAGTGGGTAAGTAATAAACATTTACCAATAAATAATAGAACAAATAAAAGATTCAAAGAATAGATGCATATTTACCTATCTGAAGAGAGAATCGTATTTTTTTGAAAAGATTCACCAATTCTATCCATAAACTCATATAATAGTCCAATGGTGCTTCCCTCCATATCAGTGAGTCGCAAGACTGAATAAATCGGTTTGATTGATTTTATGAATATATCTGCCTCTGTCCACCATGAATCATCCATCACCATGCGTGAAAAAGATATAAATTTTGGTGTCCCAATGTCATGTAAATCCGACCACTCCCTAGAAACCACTGTACGCATCAATCCCAGCCGCACACGTAAGAGACGCTCCAAAACTATATACATATATGCAAATCGCGTCGTGGATGGTGATAATAGCTCGAGGTCACTATGTGCACGGAAAATGCTGCATACTTTTGGCCTCTTTGTCACGAACTTTACCATGGACTTTGCGCACTGAAAGATTCTAGAAACCCAATCAAGTTTTGCTATATCTTCCATGAGCAAGTCCAATGAGTGTGATGCACATGGAGTCCATACAATTTTTGGGAACTCTGCCTCAAGTAAACGGCCCATAGAAACACAATTAGAGCCATTATCTGTAATTACCTGCATCACAAATTACAATTCACATTTAGAAACACATTTAGAGCCATTATAATACATAGTACATACCACATACATAATGTCATACATACACAGTGCACACACACAATGCAAGACATTATGAATAATTACATAATAGAAATTTACAATTTACCTGAACCACATTATCTTGGCCTACATGCATAATGGCCTCTCGTATGTGCTGCCAAATAAATTCACCTGTTACCACTGTGCCAGGTGAAGAAGCATCAATGGCTCTCAAGAACATGGTGCCTTTGCATGAAGACACTAATATATTGTAGACATTGCGTCTACGTACATCTGTCCAGCCATCGCATAAAATAGTGCATCCAAATTTCTGCCATGTCTCTTTCAATGGAGTCAACTGGCACTCTATGCGTTCCTTCTCATTGGCAAGTTCTTTTCTTCTAATCCCGTCATATGAAGGACCATCCCATGGACATCCAATACGGCTGATTGCATTAATTGCAGCCTTCCATCTAGGGGTGCGCAAGACATGGAAAGGGATGGCACATTGGATAAAAAGCCTTGTGATTTCTCTAGTTGCTTCCAATATTGCTTGCTTTTGCATTCCTGCATGTATAGACATTTTTTTTAAAGATCCCTTTGGTGGAAGGGCATCACTACCTGGGAGAGGTGTTCTATGTGCTGCCATGCCAGATGTAGACTCGGAATTTGATTCCATGTATGGTGTGGATCCATCTTCTGACTCTAAATTCACTCTTTGCCTCTTTGAAGGTCCCTCCTCACATGGTACCTGTGAAGATGATCCTACTCCCAATGTGGCACTGCTAGATGCTTGAGACACTCCCAAGCGTTGATGCCTCCAACATTCAAACTGAGCTTTTACATCTAAGGGAACATGCATACATGGTCCAATGTCTTTATTAGGCACACCTGCAAGATGATCTTTAATTCTTGTGGCTGCCCCTCCTCTTACAATCCCACAATAATTGCATTTCCATCTCTTAGAGCCACCTCCACCTGAATACTCTGATACAATGGTTACATAATTCCATGCTGTATCCTTCACCATGATGAACCTGCAAGTCGCAACATTCAAATGCAAATACATGTTAAAACTTAAGGGGCTGAAATAATGTGTTGTAAGTTGTAACTTGTATAATAGCTATGATGTATCATGTGAATGATGATGCATATGGCTGCTGGATGCTGCATGCATACCATATATGGCTGCTGGACCCTGGCATATGGCTACTGGACAGTGGAGCCTGCCACCTGGCATGCATTTGGCTGCATGATGGCATGATGCACACAGCATGCATTTGGCTGCTGCCATGCATATGGCTGCTGGCATGCATATGGCTGCTGGCATGCATAATTAATAATTATGCAGCATGCTGCATGCATATGCATGATGCATCATCATGACTCATGCATGAATGATGATGGACAAATGATGGCTGCTGGGCCCTTCCACATTTGACCTGGCATGCATATCTCTGCTGGAGCCTGGCATGCATATGGCTGCATCATGCCATATGCATGCCAGCAGAGATATGCATGCCAGGTCAAATGTGGAAGGGCCCAGCAGCCATCATTTGTCCATCATCATTCATGCATGAGTCATGATGATGCATCATGCATATGCATGCAGCATGCTGCATAATTAATAATTATGTATATGTGAATCATGATGCACCATTGCAATTTGCCACAGGTGACAGCCAACATGGATGATGGTACATATATAATGTATTATGTAACACATACATTAATTCCCAAATGTCAATCATGATTCATGAATTCAGAATTCTTAATGCATGGATGATGGTGATGGAGCAATGAGCTGTGGTCACTGGTGATTCATGAGCACTCACTGAAGTCTGAGGTAGCTGACTCCCGAGTCCTGAGCGAGGCAGCAGGCTGAAGCTTGGAGTATGCTCAGTGCTGGCAGCTGGAGCACTTGTAGACTGAACCGTGGAGGCTGAAGCTTGGAGACTAGAGCACTTGGAGGCTCAGGGCTGGAGCATTCGACGCCAAACGATCAATTTCGCGAATGAACGAAACGGTCAATTTCGCCGATTTTTTCCCCCAAAAATAAAGCTGTACGAAACGCGTTTCGCCGTTCCCAGAAACGGCCGTTTCGGTCGTAGCGTTTCGGAACGGCCGAAACGCCGTTTCGTGCAACTATGCCTGCAATGTCTCTTCATCATAGTATTCAGCTTCTTCATATAGATTGCTGACTTTATGATCACGGCTGAATATGTGACTGAACTTGATCTACACCTGCCATGAAGATTTGATCTTCCTACATGTGGTCAAATCCTCTTTGTACTCTAACTTTCCATGCTCTGATACCAATTGCTAGCTTTTAGGCTCACAATCAATATAGAGACATAGAGCAAATAGAGACAAGATGGAGAATAAACAGCACATGAGAGATGCAAAGCTCCAAATATAACCTATACAATCCATTATTGAAGTTACGAGATAGCATAGAAGATATACAAGATGAATACAAGCTATCCAATAACTCCAATAAACTCCAAGGCTGAAGATGATCCCCCCCCAAAAATAGATAAACTTCAAGCTTTTGCACAGCTTGTAGTATCTATATGACGAAGAAAACACAACTCACCTCTTCAAGTTGAAAGAGGGCTCCAAGACGTGATAATATGAGCACCCAATGCGTGTTGTTTATATAGGCTATGTTTTCTTTGGTAAGCAAGGTAAAAATAAGGCAAAAGCTGATTTTCACTAATAAAGCAAAAGCTACTTTTCACTTGAAAAATACTTTTAAAACGAAATCTGAAAATTAGGGTTTGAGTTTTGACTTCCATTTAGGTGTCAAACACACGTGTTATATATTTAGATAGCTCTCATTGCACTCTATCACATTATGTAATAAAAATCTTTGGCCTTACTTTTACCATTTCCTAGAAATGGGACCATTTGTGACCATTCCCATGAATTAAAATTATTTATTATATAAACCTACAAGTAGGGTCCCTAGTGGAAGATTTCCCCAATGACGAATTGTCTAACAAACTTGGCACCCCTTGTGCCCAAAAAGACCCCTAAATGAGAGAAGATGGGACACGTAGTTTGATATAGAGAGGGAAAAGATGTTATGTAAAATTATTAATTGCATACCAGATGCTCTTTTCCAAGAATGGCATATCCTTCTGGCTGTTTCATGTATAGCTCTTCGTCTAGATAACCATGCAAAAAGGCTGTTTTAAAATCCATTTGGAATAACTCCAAATCCAAGGCAGCTATGAGAGCAAATAACACAATGTGGCCATTTTAAACACCAGAGAGAACACTTCTTGGAAATCAATGCCCTCTTTTTGGG
>CM035437.1:70425019-70430019 GCA_020310875.1 Ceratopteris richardii | reverse complement strand
ATTTCAGAAATTGATTTTTGCAAGTTTTGAACAGTTTTTGGGCTTAATTTCTAAGCTATAGTCTTGTAAGGTAATTGCGCACGGGACAACAGGTGAATTTTACCTTTTTTGTTGAAATTTTGAAGCTCTTAGTGCGCAAACATGACCTCTACCTTCTCTTATGTCAAAAGCTTGTTTGAGATCAAGAGATTTGAAGGTAGCGGTTTTGATATGTGGAAAGAGAGAATGTTGGGCATCCTCTTTCTTAAAGATTGTGAAGGGGCTCTTGAGGAAGTTAAGCCTGAAGATATGACAGATGCAGCATGGATGAACCTAAACAAGAAGGCCATCACTTACATCAAGATGGTTGTATCAGATGAAATCTTAGTGGATTTGAAAGGCCTTACAAATGCTTTTGAGGTATGGGAAAAGCTCAAAGCCACTTATGAAAATACCACACATGTAAATCAAGTGCATCTTTTGCGTAAGCTAGTGTGTATGCAGATACTACAAAGCTGAACTAGAAAGAAAGAAGAACACAGGTGACAAGAAGAAAAAGGACACCAAGAATGAAGCACATGATACCTCAAAGGACAAAGACAAAGAGAAGGCCAATGTGGCCTCTAGTGTCATCATTGAGGAGCTTTTAGATGCAGAAGATATACTTTGTGCTACTATGGAAGCAGATCACAAAGAGGGATTCGATTGATGCCTTGCTTACTGCGAATGATGCTTTGTCACAAACATGGATTGTAGATTCAGGTGCATCATTTCATGTAACTCCTATTAAGGAATGTTTTACTACCTTTCATGCAGGCAGCCATGGACATGTATATCTTGGAAATAACCATGCTTGTTCTATTGAAGGTATACAGTGAATCTCACAATGGATGGTACTAATGAGCTGGTTTTGCATGATGTAAGGTATGTACCAAGCATCAAGAAAAGCTTATTGTTTGTTCGGCAAATGGATATGCATGGATATAGTACCCTCTTTGAGAAGGGGTCATGGAAGCTTATCAAAGGCCCTAGGCTGATTGTTAAAGGTACAAAGAAAGGGACTCTTTATTGCTTGCATGGTAAAGCCTTGCCGGGCAAGTTTATTGCTTCGGCTGAAATCATAGTTGGTTTGGAACTCGTTCCAAACAACTTTTATGGTTCGGCGCTTTTGGTTCCGCACCAACGTTCCAAACAACGTATGGAACCTTGACTTAAAAGAACAATACAGTGTGGTTTTTTCGATAGTGGCTTGCCTTAGAACTTGGTGAGCTCTCTCTCACAAGCCCACTCCAAAGTCCATTAGTACATACACACTCAGATATACATTCGTGACTCGTTGCATTTCTGAATGCATCTATGATGTCACACAAAACCTATGGTGCTATACTGCACATGTATTAAGTACTATTGTGTCATATAAAAGTTAGAACTTAGAGCATAGATGCATGCATACATTCATATGTACACACATACATACATGCATACACATATATAGTGCATGCATGCATGCATGACACAATGCAGATTGAATGTATACACTTAATATGCATGTATGTACAATGCAGATATATATAGATATATAATTACGATGTAGCTGTGGATAACTCGACTCCGACCGAGACAGCACTCGCCTCGAAAACAGAAAGGTAGATTTGTCTCGAAGACATTCATTCAAGGCATAATCAATGAATGAATCAATTACATACATGCAGATATATATAGATATATAATTATTAATTAATTAATAAGGTAATGTTCCATACCGTTACATATCGTGACGTTTGGTATGGCACCACATCCCGTACGCATACCGTACGTGCAGTACCAAACGTTCCGTACCACCTTGGCTGAAATCCATTCACATATGGAATTATGGCATAAAAGGCTTGGCCACATGAGCCAAAAAGGCCTTGATAAACTATGTAATTTGGACAAGTTTGATGCTCTCAAAACTTGATTTTGTAATGAATGCCAATATGGTAAGCAAGTAAAGAATTCGTACTACTCTGGTGTCTCTCGTAAGTCTAATGTGCTTGATCTTGTTCATTCTGATGTTTGTAGCATGCCCACAAAATCTATGGGGGGTGCTCTTTACTTTGTTTCTTTTGTTGATGACTACTCTAGGAAGCTTTGGGTATATTTGTTAAAATCTAAAGATGAAGCCTTTGCTCCATTTAAGAAATTTCATGCATTTGTGACCACTCAAATAGGTAGAAAGTTGAAATGCTTATGTACAGATAATGGGGGTGAGTTTACAAATGCTGAATCCAATAGATTTTGTGAAAATCTTGGTATTAAGAGGGAGCTAACAATCCAATACAGCCCCTCTTCCAACGGTGTGGCTGAAAGGTATAATAGGACTTTATGTGAGAGGGTGAGATGCATGCTGTCCACAGCTAATCTCCCTCATGGATTTTGGGGAGAGGCTTTGAAAACTGCAGTTCATGTTTACAATCGATCCCCTCATATGTCCTTAAAAGATGGCATTCCAAAAGAGGTTTGCTCTGGCAAACCAGCTTCCTATGACCACCTACGCATCTTTGGTTGTGATGCTTTTGTGCATATAAGGCCCGAGTTGAGAAACAAGTTAGATGCAAAGTCCATGAAAGGAATCTTCATGGGTTATGGAGATGAAGGTCAAATGGGCTACAAAATTTGGCTACCTCAGCTCAAGAAGGTAATACGCAGCCGAGATGTTGTATTTAATGAGGCAAGGCTACTCAAAAACAATTGTGCCTCTAAAGATGACCATAAAAGAGTCAAATTTCAGCATGTACAGCCACCAATTATTGCCTGGTAATGTGGATCATTGGGTAAGAAGATCTATATGTCCCAAGAGGCCAATGAATAGATATCATCCCTCTATACATTATATTATGTTATCAGATGAGGGTGAGCCTCTTACTTATAAAGAGGCAAAGCTATGTTAGCACACAAGAAGAAGTGGGAGTTAGCCATGCAGGAAGAGATAAAGGCCTTGCATGCAAATGATACTTGGGATTTGGTTGAGTTACCCAAAGGAAGGAAGGCCATTCCCAACAAGTGGGTGTACAAAATCAAAAGTGTTGATGGCAAACCCAAGTATAAGGCAAGGCCAGTTGCTAAGGGATATGCCCAAAAAGAGGGCATTGATTTCCAAGAAGTGTTCTCTCCAATGGTGAAAATGACCACTTTACGTGTGTTGTTTGCTCTCACAGCTGCCTTGGATTTGGAATTATTCCAAATGGATGTTAAAATAGCCTTTTTGCATGGTGATTTAGATGAAGAGCTGTACATGAAACAGCCAAAAGGATATGCCATTCCTGGAAAAGAGCATCTGGTATGCAAACTGAAAGGAGCTTATATGGGCTGAAACAGGCCCCTAGGCAATGGTATAAGAAGTTTGATGCATTTATGCTCAAACATGGGTTTAAAAGAAGCCATGCAAATCACTGTTTGTACACCAAAAAGGATGAAGATGGAAGCCCAATTATTCTTGTACTGTATGTAGATGATATGCTGCTGGCTGGGAAGAAAAAGAGCACTCTGAATACTCTAAAACAGCAGCTGAACTCTGCATTCTCAATGAAAGACCTTGGGGAAGCTGAGCATATTCTTGGTATGTGTATAAAAAGGGATAGGCAGCAGCATACTTTGCAGGTATCCCAAGAAAAGTACATTGAAAAAGTGCTGGACAGATTTAATGTGGCTGATGCTAAGCCTCTTGGAGTGCCATTGCAGCCACATGTTAAGCTTTCCAAGGATGACTGTCCCAAAGATGATGATGCAGCCAATTACATGGAGTGTTCCATATGCATCAGCTTGTGGTTCACTTATGTATGCTATGGTTGCTACTCGGCCAGACATCACTCATGCAGTGGGAGTTGTTAGCAAGTTCATGGCTAATCCTGGTAGAGCTCATTGGGATGCAGTCAAATCTATCTTGAGATATTTGAAAGGGACCAAAAGTAAATGCTTATGTTATGGAAAGGGTCCATTGAGGTTAAAAGGATTTTGTGATTCAGACATTACAGGTGATGTGGACACACGCAAGTCCACAAGTGGCTACGTATACATCCTTGCAGGTGGAGCTATTTCATGGTGCTCTAGACTTCAGAGGATAGTTGCACTATCTACTACAGAGGCTGAATATATTTCAGCCACAGAAGCTTCCAAAGAAGCCATTTGGTTAGCCCGCCTCTGCAGTGAGTTTGGGATGCCTGAAAAGGCACCTGTTCTTGGATGCAATAGGCAGAGTGCCATATGTTTGGCAAAGAATGCCATGTTTCATGCTCGCACAAAGCATATTGATGGTCAGAGAGGTGTTAGAGGATGGCCTTATCACTTTGATCAAGGTCAATACTTCACAGAATCCAATAGATGCTCTCACGAAGTGTCTACCCAAGGCACAACATCAGCTATGTATACAGATGGTGGGAGTTACTTAGCTTAAAGGAGCCTCCTTGGTCCTTTAAGTGAGAGGTTGTTGGGGATAAAGGCCCCAAGGACTCTCCTTTTGTATATTTTGACCCTTCCATGTGAAAGCTCTCTTCGAGAGCTTTCCAAACATATTTTTGTTATATTTTTTGGACCCCTAACTGGGGAGTTACACGCATTTACATTATTTTTATGACTTTTGGTCATTGGCCATGTGTGAACATGCCCAAATGACCTAAAAGTCACTTATCGAAAAGACTTGATCCCAAATCTCTCATAACTTGATTGGGACTTCTTCAACTTCAGCTTCTCCATCTTCTCCAAATTTCTGTGGAGGTTTCTCTCTCTACTCTCTCTCTCCTCACGCAGAAGCCCACTCCCTTGGCGTTTGGAGCAACCGAGTCTACATTGTGATTAATAATTTCATGTGGTACAATATAATATGTATAGAGTTTAATTGTGATAGGAAGCTCCACATTTTCATATGTTGCTTCCATCAACAGCCATCAACAACCATCAACATAGAAACTCCATGACACTCATTATGGCTGTTGTATGAGAAATTAGATGCACTCTTCACCACATGAATGCTACAAAATTGAAAA